>SZWC01007512.1:33678-63678 GCA_023375785.1 Penium margaritaceum
TACATATACATATACATATACATATACATATATATATACATATACATATACATATACATATACATATACGTATACATATACATATACATATACATATACATATACATATACATATACATATACATATACATATACATATACATATACATATACATATACATATACATATACATATACATATACATATACAGTGGTGGTGGATTCTAACATCAGGATCAGAAACAAAGTTTGGCCTTTCTATTTATTTCAAACGTGGCTGAAATTTCTTACTTGAACCTATTGATGATGTTACAAGGACCAACCGAAGAGAAGAACTTTGTACACATACAAGATCGCGTGAGATTCTCAATTCGTCCTTTGTACATTGGGTCTAGTCGTGTCTTTACCACGGAATACATGAGGCTGTCCACTGTAGATTGGCAAGGAATTCCCATCATGTCCTGCGTCATATTTTCTTCGCAACGGTGTAACAACACTCATTTCACATATGGTGCAAAGCAAGCACATGTTTCTCTTACTTTTTGCCTTACCACTTTAATACCTTGGAAAAGTACTTGGCCCATCTCAGCTCTAGCATGTGCATCCTCCACTTTTATGAAGGTTGTCCCTGTTGAAAATTGCCCCTCCGCAAGCACACGGAGGTGCCAATGAGCCTTGAGAGAGAGAAAAGTCCTTGGATTTTCATATAGCAGCTCAAGGAATGCTTTAAATCCAAATTGAATGATTGACCCTGGAATTGAAAAGTCGCTGAATCCAGTAGAGGTTGAATCTTCGAAATCGGACAAGTAACAAGGGAGATATAGGCTTCCAAAGTTGGGATGTAGGCGATGACATCAAGCTTTGTTTCGAATGTCAACTTGCAGGTAACCACAGGAGCATTGGCTGGTCGTGGCGAGTTCCAACAGATGCGTACATCAATGAGCCCACCGTGCTGGGATAAACCTTTGCCTCAGCAGGTGAGGCTAGCATGTCAGCTGTGGGTGGCTTGGTCAGACCATGATTGGGAACCAGTGGAGTGCAAATGGCCGCAGCTTGCCCAAGGTTGAAATTCCTGGCCATTTTATGAACAGAGGAGGCCTGAGACAGGAGAACATGTGCCTGAAACATGTCGTAGTTGACTTGGATGCCAAGGTAGTACGTGAGCTGTCCCATGTCTTGCATTTCAAAAGTGAGAGCCAGTTGTTGTTTGAAGGTGGTTATGATCTGGAGTGATGGACCGAAGATCATAAGGTCATCCACATACAGAATCACACTAAGTGGAGCGGGTTCATGACTGAGTGGTCCGAGTGCAGGTGCTGCAGCTCCTGGGACAGAAAGAATTTGTGGGTTTTTTGGTTCCACTGGCGAGGAGCTTGTTTGAGACCATGGAGGGTTTTGTTGAACAGGCAGAGTAGATTTCCACCCTCCTGCTCAACGAAGCCCTCTGGCTGTGTCATGTACACAGTCTCTTCCAAGTCTTTGTTCAAGAAGGCTAACTTAACGTTCATCTGATGAAGGTGCCAGCTGTTGGAGGCGGCAAGCGCCAAGATTACGCAGGTAGAAGAAAACTTTGCAACAGGGACAAAGGTGTCCCTGTAATTGACTCCGTGGACTTGCCTAAATCCTGGAGTGACATGTCTGGCCTTGTACCTGCGTGGGTCACCATTGGGATCAAGCTTTGTTTTGAATATCCACTTGCAGGTAATCACGGGAGCATTGGCTGGTCGGGAAGTTAGCTGCGATTTGACTGCCGGTAGAAAACCCACCGGAGTGAGTGACAAATGTACATCTGGAGGATCATCCATCTGAAGACAGCTGAGCTGTCTAGTGGATAAGATCCAATAGAGTCAGCAATACAAGTTGTTACGGGAAGAATTGGCCAAAATCCTGGCTCGGAGTCTGCGACTCAGTAGTACAATCTGTTACTTGGGGACTTGATCAAAAGTCTGCCTGCAGGTCCGCGGACAGGTTTCAAACCCTATCAGGTCCCATCGTCAAACTCGACACAAAAGTGAATGCGTGCATTGGAACAGTGCAGGAGATCCCTCCATCACGTGCAAAAGTTTCTATGCCTCCAGAAATGCATTTTGCATGTGAAGGAAGGTGCCACGGCACATGGGCACCATGGAGGCATTAGGTATTTCTATGTTGGGTGTGATCTGCGCTTTGACAAGCATAACTTGGGCTACACTTGGCTGAAACGTGCATGGTTTGGTGCATTGAAACACTCATGACTAGCCCTATTACTTGCCAGAAAAATTTTAAGTTAAAAAAACTGACGCATTATTGTGCTTTTCCTTTGCGAAAGTGACTATCCCTGCTCATATGTTGTGAGACAACTAGAAAGCTCACGCTCAGTCCCAGGTTTGCTCAAAAGGAAGAAGTGAACCACTGTTTGGAAAAGAGTCGCTCAGGTTCTTTAATGCTTTTCAGGTCAAAATACATTGCTTCTGCTCAGTTTGCTTCTGCTTCCATGCGTGAGAGCCATGAATGAACCGTCCGTCATACATCTGTCATCTATGCTCACTCTACAAGCCTGAATTTCTTGGTCAGAAAATCTGGAACACAAGAGATGTGTGACAAATGACCAATGACAGAATCACATGATTTCATTAAGAAATGACAGAGAACTACTACATCTACTAAATACACTAGAAACTGAGTGAGCAGTGAGAAGAACTACAAGTGCTGGAAGTCCGGTGTCTCCTGCTTCAGAGATCTGTCTGCTCCGCTCTTGAGGTGATGCCTTAGTCCAGAATCGACCGGACATCAAAGTGTCTCCCGGCATCGGTGTGCCATGTCAGCATCTTGTCTAATTCCCTTCCTCACGCTCAGTTGCCAGTACCACAAGGTGTGCTTGTGCAAAACCTCCAAAAACATACCTTGCTGCCCCACAACTACATTTCCAGAACACATATACCATGGTCAGGGGAGGCACGGGATTATCCTCTCTCTCCTGACCCCGACAGTGGATAGACAGCATAATAGGGCAGGGAAGGTATAGGCAAGGGTAAGGGGGGAGAGTGGCAACCTCTCCCTTGGCCCTCTTGCATTTTTTCTCTCATAAGAATGAGTTTGGACACAAACTATCTTAATTCCAACAACCAGTACAGAAGGTCAGGACAGTCGGTACTGCCACCACCCATTTTTTGACAAAGGGTTATGGACCCATGGCTCTGACCGTATTCAAAACGTTCACGCCTTCCACACCACACAGGATTGTCATTGTGGACAACGTTGCCGTGAAGGAGTGAACGTGATGCAGTAGAGGCTACGTAAATGGCACAGAAGGATGTGTAGCCCATCTAGAAGCACCCCAATGATCTTTCAATTGGAATGTAACGTTTTTGGAAATTCTTGATTTTTTATCATTGTTTCGTTCAATGAATTTAGGGGAACACATAAAATTTTCTACTGGAACTTATGCAAGTTCAAGGTGTGAGGTGGAAACATCTCTAAAGAAAGGCCCGGGTTGAATAAACCTAATGCCTAGTAAGCTTAAACTAGCTACATTATTTTTTTCATTGTGTCCCTGTGTGTGTTTGTTATTGCAAGCAACTTGTTTCTTTTTTCAATTTAGACTTTGAGACTGATATGTACACGTGTTATCTTGCGTCAGCCATGTCAGTCGTGTGAGCCTGCAAGGTATCTGGTGACGTCGGGCAAGAGAAGTTGAAAGGTTGGTTGTCTAAATAATGGAGAACAAGAAAACTTAACTGGGTATCTTGTCAAATTTATGGAACATGTACACCCAAATTCATACAACGAAGATCATATCAATAATTTGAAAGTGGAAAATGTGTTAAAAATCAGGGGACACATAAGTTGTAACTTCCAAAACTACAATTTTAAGAATCACTGGGGTATGCAGGTGGCTCTGGATTAGGCCTCTGGAGATGGCAGATCGAGCTCCACCTCACACATAAGGGGCTACTAGAGGTTATGTTAGGAAAGGAGGTGCTTTTATATGGCAGCGTCAAAGGACAGGGAGAAGCAGGCCTTCACAAAGGAGAACACAGAGGCGCTCATGCTCCTTGTGTCCAGGACATTTGAGTTGTAGTGGAGCTATTTCTAAGGCTACATGCTGGCTGCCAAAGCTTGGTAAAAACTCTACACCATTCACCAATCCAAGTCACTTACAAATAAAATCTCCGAATAGTAGCGGCTCCTCACGTTGAGAATCAAGGCAGGAGATGACGTCATATCCGCCATGTAGTAGATCAAGCTGTTCTCTTCGTAATGCAATGACGTGGGTGAAAGATCGGCACGTATCTGTAAGTGATGGCCCTCCTCGTGGCCCTAACAGACAGTTGGGGTCTACACATCATCGTGTAGGGAGAATGGCCAAAGAAGAAGCTCACCTATGCCGCAGTTGTAGAGTATATCCATAGTGAGTTGGAATACCGAAGCTGCAAGGAGGCCCCGTCTTCCTCCTTGTCACCAAATAATGTGGTGGCATACATGGGGGCAAAGTAGGCGGCGGAAAGGACGGTGGCAAGAAGGGCGTCAAGAAAGATGTGTACCGCAACTCCTACAAGGAGGGCCACTCGGCTCGTAAATGCCTGGAGGAGGCAAAGGCCAGTAAGAAGAACACAATGGTAACAAGAACTACTTCCTCAAGATGGCAAACAGGTGGTGCCTGGATTTCGAGGCCAAAGAGCACTCCCAGGCTGTGAAGGTGGATGTTCTCCACTACAAGAAGTCTGCCAAATCAATAGTAGAAGTAGTTGACAAAATCGAGCTGGTCGTCTGCCAAGGTGAAATGGAGGTGAAAGTCATTATACATTATTTGTGATGTAATTTGTCCCCGGCCTGGCTGATGTTATGGCCGTCAGTTGCTTGATGGATAAGGGGTATGAGGTGCTCTTCCCCAGGAAAGGCGTAGTGGTACGTAATGACAGTGGCGACAAGGTTGTAATAGAGGCAAGGCATGAGGGGGGTCTCTATTGCGTGGAGACCAAGGTGATCCCCATGGTATGGGTACAAAAGACTCGTAGGAGTATGTCATCAACATGGCCAAAGAAGGAAATGTAGAACTGGAGCTCCGGCACCAATGATTGCAAACATTGATGCCCGCAACCATCAACGAGATAGCAAAGCGTGAAATGGTGTGCGGCCTCATCATCAACGGTGCAGCAGGTGCGGCGATAGATACAATGGAACACAAAAAGTGCGAGCCTTGCATTTTGGACAAGGCGTGGTGCAAGCCGTTCAACGAGAACGTGTCTTGTACGTAAGACTTGTAGGAGGTTATGCATAGTGATGTGTGTGGACATTCAAAGCACCGTCAAGTAACGGATTGAGGTACTTCATCATCTTCAGTGATAATTGCAACAGGAAGCTCTTTGTGTACTTTATGAAGCAAGAAGGCGAAATCTTAGACCAGCCAAAGGAGTATGTTGTAACGGTGGAGAGGCAAAAGGGCCGGAAGGATACAGTGCTATGCAGCGATAATGGCGGAGAGTACGTGGGCTGTAGTAAGTACATGAAGCAACAGGGAATCAAGTAGGAACCCACTATGCCATACTCAAAATAGTCTAGAAAAGTGGCAAAGTGGGTGAACCAGACACCACTAAACATTGTGCGAATCATGCTTGTGGATACATGGTTGTAGCGAGATTTCAGGATGCATGCTCTGCGTAAAGCCTACTACCCCATCATCCTTATAACAGTGCTGAACGGTAGAAGTGGCTCAAAGACTATGTAGGATGTTTGGAGTGGGCGCAACCCAAACGTGGGTTGCTGCTGCTACTGCTGCTGTTGCCGCTATTGCTATAGCTGCCGTTGCTATTGTTGCTGCTACTATTGCTGTTGTTGCAACTGCTACTGCTACTGTTGTAGCGGCAGCTGTTATTACAGCTGTTGCTACGTTTGTAGTGGTTGCTGCCGTTGTAGCGGCTGCTGTTGTTGTGGCAGCAGCTGTTGTTGCTATTGCTATTGTAGTTGCTATAGCTGCTGCAAGAAAGGGGGGCTAGGGGTTCCTCCAACAGAGGAGGACCCCTCACTGGGGCCCTTAGCCATGGTCCCTCCCTCTTTTGTCCTTGTTTGTTATGTTGTTCCCCTTTTTTCTCTTTCCTTTTTTTGTCGTTTTTTTTCCTTGTTGTTGACCTTAGCAGTGGCGTTAGCTGTGAGGTTGATACGCTGCTCCTAATGTCAGCAACAGTTTGCTCACATCAGCAGCTGGGTGTTACCGCCCTGCTATTGCTATTACTACTCTTGCCGTTGCTGCTACTACTGCTGGTGTTTTTTCTATTGCTACTACGACTACTGCTACTGCTACTACAACTACTACTGCTATTGTTGCTGCTACTAGAGGTGTTGCTACAGCTGCTATTGCGGCTTGTTGGGACAGTTGCGTGGCTGCGTGGCGGCGTTGACGCGTGGCGGCGTTGACACATGGCTGCGTGGTCACGAAGCTGCGTAGCTGCGTAGGAGCTATACGGCTGCTTGACTGCCAGGCTATGTGGCCGCGTGGCTGCAAGGCTGCGTGGATGCGTGGTTGTATGGCTGTACGGCTGCGTGGTTGTATGGCTGCGTGGCTACACGGCTGCATGGCTGGATTGCTGCATTGCTACATGGACTCATGGTTCCATGGTTGTGTGGCTGTGTGACCACATGGGTGCGCGGCTGCGTGGCTACGTAGTTGCGTGATCCATAGCTACGCGACTGACTACGTAGTTGCTGCGGCGGCTGTTGCACAGCTATGGTAGCTGCTCTTTAGCAGTGGCTGGTGCCGTGGCTATGGCTGCGCAGTAGCTGCTACTGCTGCTACTACGCTGCAGGCCGTGGCACTACATCATAGATCTGCAACGCAGATCTACGCTATGGCTGCTGCAGCTAAAGTTGTAGAGGAGAGGGAGAGGAGGCAGGAGAGATCACTGCCCTTGTGTCTGGAGCAGTCGCCACGTGCGTCGATGCTGTCACGACGTCACCCATCACGTTGCCGGCCGCGAGTCCGCCATCGCTACCGCTGTCTCGCAGTTACTGCTGCCAGAAACATAAAGGCAGCACTTCTCCCTCGTCGGGAGCGTTTTGACGACACCACCTGGCGGGGCTAACTCAATTGGAAAGCTAGGCATCATGTTGGGGAAGCAACGTTGTTGATGCAACGTGGGGGCTTCCACGCTCGTTGCTTAAGTCTGCTGCCCCCTTAGTCTCCTACTCTAGAGTCTAAGTCTGGAAGCCCTGGGTTTGTTACTCAGAAACGCGCGCGCCAATGTTAGCGGCAGAAAGCAGCTGAAAACTGAAAGTGACTGATTAAGAATGAAGAATGAGAAACAATCGGAGACCCCTCAAAGTTCTAGCTCCCCCCTAGCTCTGTAAAGCTTGTTACTCAGCTAACCAGTCAATCAAAAAATAGACCTAGACTTGTTTTCTGGCAGGCAAGGCTTTCTCGGTGAGCCTTGCTAGACGGCCCACAGTCCAAAACCCGGGCATCGTCCGTTTTGCCTGAAAACTTGACCATACCATAACACCGATGCTGCGAGCGCAGTCGTGCGGTCAGAAACAGCTAGAAGAAAAGCAGCAAAGAGTTATGGCTGCCCGAACCCAGGCAGTGCCTACGATGGTCCACGATGCCAAATAGTGCCACGCAACATGAGACATCGACCCTATGCGGAGTATGACGTTGCAGACGCAATGGTACAGTCAGATCGAGCGCCTTACGCATGCAGGCAGCATCTCAGGTGGCAGTGACCGCCGGCGGCCCGAACGTTGAGGAGGCCTGCTGATGGAGCTGAGCACGTCGTCGGAGAGAGGAGGCTCCAGCAAACTGCAAGTAGGCCTCAGCGTGCGTCAAATCCACCAGACAACACTCCATCAGTGTCGAGTCTCGCCGTCAGTCATCAGGAAGCTGATGTACACAAGCCGGGAGGACACAACAAAGCATTATGAGGACGTTCAAAAACCAACTCTCCCCCATGACTCACAGGCGTAGTGCACATGGACGGGCAAGGACACAATCAACAGTCAGATTCTCCCAAGGCATGTAGAGATACGGGCAAGGCAAAACAGCACAACTCACAGATGCACAGGGACCAAACTCACAGCCTTCTTGAATGAGTCGCGCTTTAGTGCCTTGGTCAATTGGTTCGCCAGCTGCCATGCTCTCTCAACCCACACAAGCTGATGCTGCTGTCATGCAATAACAAACGCACATAGTGATACTCAGCATTGATGTGTTTTATGCGTGTGTGATGCACACCATCATTGTCCGTGATGGCCATGGCACTCTCATTGTCACAATGCAACGTTATGGATGCGACGGAATGACGCAACTCGAACAACAGATGACGCAACCACACACTCTCACACACGCCTGAGCCAAGGGCCACGTTCTCAGCCTCAGGGTTGTTGCGTGCAATACACCCATGCTTACCACTGCGCCATGACACAGCCGTGCCCCTGATCAAAACGTTCCAGCCTGTGCGACTCTTACCGTCCGGACTGCCAGCCCAGTCACTATTGGTACAACCCACTGTAACCACATACGGCTAGCTGCGAAACATGAGACCCCGCCGAGGAGTAGAGAGGACATAGCGTAGTATTCGGATCGCGGCCTCGAAATGAAGGTGATGCGGCTCTTGAGAAAACTGAGCTGGGAGGTTGACAGCGAACGCCATGTCTGGGTGTGTCGTCGTCGCCAGGAACATCAATGACCCCATGACTAATAGATATGTGGTCACGTCAACTTGCTCCCCCACAACGGCTGGGTTAGGACCCTTAAGCTTCACTTGGCCATCATGTGCCATGGGTAAAGATGCGCTCGGCGCGAGGGGCAGGTCCTCGGCGAAGTGAGTGGATAGGGTCTGCACATAGACAGCCTGGTGGACGTGCAGGATTCCCTGGGAGAAATCATGCTCGAACTCCATGCCTAGGAAGACTCGGGCAGACCTGAAATCCTTCATCTGGTAGGCCATGTGGAGCAGGTCCTTGACATCGTGAATGGCAGCCATGTTTGGTAACGCAATGAGGAGATCGTAGGCGTAGACCAGAACAAAGACAAAGGTCTAGCCTTGCGGTTTGACAAACAGTGCGGTGATGCACAGGAGACCACTACGGAGGACCGTGCTGCTGATCTCCTCGTTCTTGCACCAAGGCCACTACTTCATGCCATAAAGGGCCTTCCGCAGCCACCAGACTCTCTCGGTGCCATCGACGAAACCTGGGGGCGGCAGCATGTAGAGCTCCTCATCCTCCAGCGAGCTCTGGAGGAAATCGTTGCTCACGTCCATCTCATGCAACTCCCACCCATGCTGGGCAACTAGGCTAAAGAGCGCCCGGCTAGTGGAGAACCGACCAATTGGGACAAAGATCTGGTCCGAGTCGACCCCGGGGACCTGAGCAAACCCCTTGGCTATGAAGGGGGCCTTGTACCTTTCGAAGGACCCATCCGGCTTTTATTTGCGCCAGAAGACCCACTTGGCACCGATGGCCTTCTGACCTGGAGGGAGGTCGATGAGGTCATACACATGGTGCTCCCGGATAGCAGGGAGCTCATTGGCGCAGGAAGCATCCCAGTACGCAGCCTCCAGAGAGGCTCGAGCCTCGCGTACGGTGGGTGGGTCCTCTGGGCGTGCTATGAAGCAGACTAAAAGAGTGTTTGCATCTCGAGCTCAAGGTGGGATGCGCACGAGTGCAGCCATGACGGCATGTCGATGCTCGTGATGGAGCATGGCGTAGCCCTGTGCAGAGCCCGGGTGAAGGTCTTTTATGATAGCTGACATGGTCAGGCGGAGGGCCTTGGTGCCATGGTCTCCACTCATGACCGTAGGAATGGAAGAGACACGTGGAGCTGCATGGGGCCGAGGCGCCATAGGGCGCGGTGTGATGGTTTGCGTGCTCACTAGCGGCCTGGGTCAGAGGCTGTTGCCTGGGCCACGCATGTAGCGCGTTAGGGCAGGAGATGGCACCAAGTCCAAAAGGCTTACAAAGAAGGACCGGCCTACTGGCACGGAGGGACCAGCGGACGTGACTGGGGCTACTCGCCCGGAGAGACCAGCGGGCCCGACTAGGGCTGTTGGCCCGGAGGGGCTAGCAGGAGCGACTGGGGCTGCTGGCCCGGAGGGGCCAGCGGGCGCGACTAGAGCTACTAGCCCAGGTGTGCCAGTGGGCAACACTGGGGCTCCCGGTTCGGAGGGGCCAACGGGCGCAACCGGAGATGCTGGCCCTGAGGGGCCATCTGGCGCAACTGGAGCAACTGGCCCGGAGGGGCCAGTAGGCGCGACTGGGGCTGTCAACCCGTAGGGGCCAACGGGCACGACTGAAGATGCGGGCCCGGAGGGACCAACGGGCGTGACTGGGATTGCTGCCCATGAGCGGCCAGCGGGCGCGACTGGGGTTGCCAGCTCGGAGGGGCCAACGAGCGCGACTGGGGCTGCTGGCTCGGAGGGGGCAGCGGACGCGACTGGGGCTACCGACTCAAAAAGACTAAGTGATGTGTCACCCGAAAGCGACAGGATGGAGGACGGACTCACCACTCCCCCACACGACAAGAGGGATACGGATGAGCCAAAGATCGCGGGGAAACAGCTCCTCAAAGAAGAGGGAATCGTGGGACTTGACGATGCAGTGCCGTGATGGATCCCAAAAGCGCCAGGCCTTGGACTGACGAGAGATGCCGAAAAAGGTGCAAGGATGTCCAAGGGGGGGCGAGCTTGCCGCCTTGCTGTGGGACGGGCAGCCACACAATAGCCATGCAGCCCCAGACGCGAGACAGGCGGAGGTGAGTGCACTGCTCGTACCACTGCTGGTACGGTGTGGACTGGTGGGGAAGGGGTCCGTAAGGAATCCCGTTCCTGACCCACGTCATGTAGGCCATGGCTTTAGAGTAGAAGCCATCAAAGAGACCAGACTCAACCCGCATGGTGCGGACGGCGTCGGCCATAGTGCAGTTCCACCGCTCGGAGACACCGTTTTGAGCCAGCGTGTAGGGCGCTGATGTCTCGTGCTGGACACCGTGGGAGGCGAGAAAAGTCGTGGTTTTGTCCATGTCCTCACCATCGCAATCAGAGCAAAATTGGCAAAGAGATTCACCATACTCACGCTCTGCAAGGACAAGCCAGTCTTGAATGGCACGGGCGACATTGCTCTACTGCAGAAGGTAGAAGATCCAGCGGTAGCGAGAGTAGTCGTCGGTGAGGGTGAGCACATATTAGCCATGCTCGTCGTCGGACTCAGTAGGGAGAGGACCCATGACATGAGAATGGACCACGTCTAGAGGGGCAGACGCACGGGAGGAGGACTGAGGGAATGTGGACTGGTGCATCTTGCCCTGAGCGCAATCAATGTACTCCGTGGAGCACGGCCAAGGAAACGTGTCCGCGTCAATGCCCTTGGCCGGCTGGGTGCGGAGCATGCTGTCAACGACAGCGGAGTTGACATGGCAAAGGCGGCGGTGCAAGAGGCGGGTGTGCTGTAGAGAGAGAGAGAGAGAGAGAGAGTGCTAGTGACAAACACATGGCCTGTGGCGGCCAACAAGGAGGGGACGGAAGTAGAGGAGGAAAGACGAGGGACGTGCCACAGGTTGCCACGGGCGGTGGCATGAAGAACGACAAGACCGGACAAATAAAATGGCATAGTGCCAACACAACGAGAGTGCACAACATCCATGCTCATGCGATCAAGAGTAGTAACAGACAGGAGATTGAGCTCAAGACCAGGGACAAAGAGGACATCGGTCAAGAACACATCATCGGCACGACCACAGAAACAAACGACGAGGACGCTGCGAACAGGTAACACCTGTCCGAAGCTCGTCCGGACACCGGATACATTGCCAAGAGGACCAAGCATTCTAAAGGCCTCGCAAGAGGCCATCATGTGATGCATGGCCCCGGAGTTGATGATCCGGGTCTCGACAGGGTTCTGGACTGGAGTCTCCTGATCGCTAACAGTCACGTGGGAGTAAGAAAGAGACGCGAACGCGGTGGAGGGGGACGCGAACCGAGACTGCCAATCATCAAGCCACGCAACGTCGTCACGGAGGGGGCCAGAGGAGACCACGAAAGACGGCAAGAAAGATGATGAAGTAGGATACACCCGCAGCTCAATCTCAATCATGCAGGGCAAGGGAGACGAGCGGGAGGTGACGCAACTCACACTTCCCTCGGGGGGAGGGCAAGGCAGGCCGAGCCGGAGCGCAATGAATTGCTCCAACTAACGCTTATGTGTAGATGGCTAGGGAGTGAAGACTGAGTGTGGAGTGACAGTGCCTGAGCCCTGATAGAAGGAGGACTGCCTCAGTGAAGGTAACGGAGGCACCGATGGCAACGGAAAATGCTGCTGCGGAGCTGGCATCGGTGGGACCGGTGTGGCTGTCGGAGGAGTTGAGATACTAGACGGGGTCGAGGCATCAGTGTCGGCGACAACTACGGCGACGGAGGCAAGACGGAGCTCTCGGTGGCGATGCATTGTGGCGATGACGCGTTCTTCGTCCGTCAGTAGCGGGCACATGTCCCACCTGTACCCTGGCTGGCCACAGTTGTGGCAGGCCGAGCCACCACCACTGGACCCAGTGGACTGCTACTGCTGGAATGCTACTAAGCTTTGCCCTTATTGCCCTGGCGCCTCTTCTTCCCCGGTGCCGAGGGGCTGGTAGAGGTAGTTGCTATGGGGGAAGCGACGACCACGAAAGCGATGGCTAAGGAGACGAGGGCTTCCGTGCGCTGGAGGCGGGAGTCCAGGTGAGCTTCCTCAATCCTGAGGAAGCGCTCGTATGCCAACTGCATGAGGATGCCCTGGGCCGCCATGGTGGAGAGGACATCCTGGGAGTAGTGGACAAAGACGCCTGCTTACGCGCCGGTGGCGTTGCGCTTGATGGTGAGGAGTGCGGCGAGAGGGGGTGGAGCAGAGGTGCCTAAGCGACGGAGGATGTCCTCAGCCCACTACCAGTAAGCGGTGACTGTCGTGGTCAGCCCCATATGCAAGGAATTGAACTCACGTAGCAAACGGCTGGTCTCAGCGTTACTAGACAGGCGATGGGGACGGGTGAGGACGTACCATGCGGCTGCAGGGTCTGGGGTCCCGCCAGCGGTGAAGTCGTTGAGGAAGGGCTCTAGGGCTATGCCGGAAGTCCAAGGAGCGACAAGGATGAGGGAGCGTACGGCGCGACCAGCGTCATACAGCTGGTTGACTTGAGTGGAGTCGTACAAAAGTGTGTAATAGGCCCACAAGCCTTCACCCCGCACCCAGATGCGAAAGTTGAGCTCCCAGCTCCGGAACTTCTCGCCTGCATGAAGTGGCGGGGGCGGCGTCTCAAAGTCCTTGTGCCTGCGGCCGACGCCCGGAGTGGGACCAAGGACGGATGCCAATGTCTGTTGCTGGCACTAAGTCTGTTGCTGTGCTAGGTAATGCGTAGCAGCGGACAGAGCGTGCCCAGGAGGAATGAACGGTGACGGGGCACTCGTGGGAGTCTGTGAAGCCAGTGGCTGCAGTGTTGCAAGTTGCTGCGTCAAGCCAGTGAGCTATTGCTGAATGACAGCCAGGAGGTCAGGGGTACCAGCAACAATGCCTGTGGGCTCCTGCTGCTGCTACTGCTGCTACTGCTGCTGATGCAACTGGTGCTATTGCTACTACTGCTCCTACTGCTGCTGTTGCTCCTACTACTATTGTTGTTGGTGCTGATGCTGTTGCTGCTACTGTTGTTGCTGCTACTACAAGAAAACAGGGGATACCCCCCTCGGGGGTCTCCCCAACGAAGAGGACCCCTCCATTAAGGGGCTCTTAGCCATGGTGGATTTTGGTACCCCCTCTCTTTGTTTTTTTTGTTGTGTTACTGATGTCAGCAGTGACATCAACCTAGGACGGCTCATGTTAGCAGTAGCCACCGCGTTATCTATAGGGCTACTGCTGTAGAGTTTCTTCCCCCGCCCCCTTTTATTGTTTTTTAGATGACGTCAGTAGTGACGTCATTAGTGAAAGACACCGGAGTTCTCTGTAATGGCGAGAGCACTGAGAGAGGATGCAAGGAAGCTTCCTAGCAACACTCCCGTTCACCAGGCGTCAGTGCCTTATCAGACTGTGACAACAGTCACAAGTCGTGCACGCAACGGCAAGAGTTTGGCTAGGGGACACAAGGCAAAGTGTCTAAATGCTTCAATAGCATTTGCAGAGAGAAATGACAAATGACAGGTCCATGGCATAAATACCTGCCGCGGCGCACAGCGGGTGCCGCACGCGGCGGTCGAAGAGCTGTCCCAAAACTGGCCCAAAATCACTATTTTGGTCGAAACTCTGCGCACACATGTCAGAAGAATACGCCGTCTGAACCTAGACGTGCATGATCACGAGACGAACGCTACGACTGGTCACATGCATACATCCATCATCAGACGGTGGACACGCAATGCAAAAATATGCAAATAAGACTCATGGCCAGTCCGCCGAGAAGACTCCTACAAGCTGTAGAAAAACAGCAGGGAGTCCCGGCAGTGTCCGGGGCTCGAGAACGGTAGTCGCCCAAATCCAAGCTGGTAGTCCGCCGCCAGTCATTGCACCGGTGTTACCAGGACCCACCTCAGGGATCTGCACGAGTATGGACACGGCCGAGTGGTCACAATAGACTATACAAGAACGTCGCAAATCACAACACTCCCCCATGACCCGACGGTACGCATGTCTATACAGGTGCAACACTGGGACAAGTACAATAGTGAGTGTAAAACAGATGGGACACAGACACACATCCCACACTCAACCACCCTCAGGCATGTGGCAAAGCCCAACAAAACCAATGGCCACCAAGAACTTTAAAAGAGCTAATGCCTTCGTCAAGAAATCAGCACGTTGCATGTCAGTGCCAACCCACCTGATAGAGATCACGTGTCGCTCCACCAGATCACGCACAAAGTGATGCTCAACCGCAATGTGCTTCGTGCGAGCGTGAAAGACACTGGACTTCTCCGCAATGACGCGAGCACTTTGGTTGTCACAACGAAGCAGAATGGAAGGTACTGACTGACCAAGCTCGAGAAACAAGCGTTGCAGCCATACTGCCTCACCAGCCCCTGCGTCCAAAGCAACGTACTCTCCCTCTGACGAGCTACGTGCAATACAGCCCTTCTTCCCGCTACGCAAAGACAGAGCGGTACCACCAAGCAAGAACACGTAGCCAGGACGGCTGCGTCCATCTGGGCTCCAGGCCCAGTCCCTGTCAGTGTGCCGTCAAGGACCATCGAACACTGCCGACGAAAGCAGAGTCTGAGGTATGGCGTGGAGACCACGTACCGCACCACTTGCATAAACACGTGAAGGGATCTGGCACGTGGAGCCTGTGAGAACTGAGCGAGGAGGTTCAAAGCAAAAGTGATGTCAGGACGTGTGGTAGTGGCCAGGTACATCAGAGATCCAATGAGACGGAGGTACAAGTTCACGTCCACTGTCTCCCCTAGCTCTATGGGATCATCCTCCTTCAGGGCATCCTGCCCATCAGGTGTAAGAGGTGTGGAAGTGGTGGGCATTGCACCAAGGAGATCGCTGAAACGCTCCCCCACGACTCGTGAGTATCGGGCTTGATACAGCAATAGTGTCCGACGGCTGCGATCTCGGACGATCTCCATACCAAGAAACACCGATGCAGGACCGAGGTCCTTCATCCTCTAGGTAGTCTGAAGGACAGCCTTGGCCTCCTTCACGGCCTCCACGAATGGAGACGCGATCAGAAGGTCATCGACATGGACCAGGATGGCGGTGAATTGCTAGGATGTCGGTAGGATGAATAGAGAGGGATCTATCTTGCTCTCTACATATCCCGCACAAGACAAAGTGCCGGTGATCTCCCGATTCCAACACCGCGGAGACTTCTTGAGGCCGTACAAGGACTTGCGCAAGCGCCAGACCTTGTCACCATCCTCAAAGCCTGGTGGCTAAACCACGTAAATCTCCTCATCCAAAAAGCCATGGAGGAACGCATTGTTCATGTCCATCTGGTGCAGTTCCTAGTCATGCTGAGCCACTACACGGAACAGAGCTCAAGCTGAGGTCATGCGGCTGCCAGGGGCAAAAGTGTCAGTGTAATCGACACCCTCAATCTGTGAGTACCCCTTGACGACCAAGCGGGCCTTGTAGCGTTCCAGTGAGCCATCCAGCTTCACTTTCATATGAAAGATCCATTTGACCTGAATAGCCTTCCTCCTAGGCAGAAGGTCGACAAGCTCATAGACTCTATGCTCTCAGATAGCGCGAAGCTCATTCTCACAGGCAACGCGCCAAGTGTTAGCATCTTGTGATGCGAGAGCTTCCCTCGGGGTGCCCGGGTCGAGCGCCATAGAGGGAGAGCTCTGCGTGGCAAGGGCACACGCCTCTGTGCTAGGCTTGACGACCACAAGATCAGCTGTTGCATCACAGGCGATATGGAACTCGTGAGTGACGAGATCGTGCCCTACGGGGTACATAGGATGTACCTCTATGAGCTCAGTGTGGAAACTCAGGCCTAGGGCCTTTGTGCCGAGGTCACCACTCGCGATGTTGCGAGAGGGGCGCTTAGGTGCGGGGTTCGACGCTCGCTGAGCTCCAGTATCCAGTGGTCGAGGACGGCCACCGGGCTCACGGGAGTAGCCTGAGCTCAAGGGGCGCACCTCAGGCTCAGGGACAGGCACGCCCACAGCTGGTGGGGGTTGAGGCAAGGCAGGCGGTGATGCCGTGCGAGGAGATTCGTGTGTGGGGGACACGGGGCTGGGTGTGACAGTAGGAGCAGGCAAGACTGGACCTGACACAGAGGCAGGAGTGCCAGCAGACGCAGCTATGGGAGTAGGCGAGACTGGACCAGACACAAAAACAAGAGTGCCAGCAGGCGCAGGTATTGGTGTAGAAGTAGGCACGGGAACGGAACCGGGGGCACCTGTGGGGTGTGAAACAAGTTGTACGGGCAAGGTCTCTGGACCGACGGCGATGATCGCCGGGTCATCAAGGGTAGGAGACCGAGAGGTGAAGGGGGCTCGAACGGACACATCACCCTCGTGAGAGGTGCTCGCAGGCGTAGAAGTCTCCCCCATCCGTCAAGAACCCTCACAGGTAGGAACATGTGTGGCGGAGAGTGTCATGATCGAAGTCAGGTCACAATAGGTGAGAGACTCGAAAAAGAGCGCGTCGCGTGACTCAATGACGTGACAACGAGTAGGGTCCCAGAAGCGCCAGACCTTCGACCGCAGGGAAATGCCTACGAAGGCACACAAGTGGCCCTGAGGGGAGACCTTGGACCCCTGCTGGTCCTCGGTATACCACACGGAGGCCAGGGATCCCTAGACGCGAGCAAGACGTAGGTCAGCACGGTATCCAAACCAGAGCTCATACGGTGTAATATGGTCCAGAAGCGGACCGTGCGGGAGGCGGTTCCAGACCCAAGTCATGTAGGTGAAACCCTCAAAGACAAAGAACTCAGGGAGACCGCACTTAGACCGCATAGCACGAACCGCATCCTCCATGGTGCGGTTTCAGCGCTCGGAAACACCGTTCTGCTAAGGGGTAGCAGGAGCGGAGACCTGGTGAAAAATCCCGTGCTCAACAAAGACTCCGTCCATCTCACCAAGGAACTCACCGCCGCGATCCGAACGGAACGTATGTAGCGTGTGACGTGACTAATGCTCAGCCATCACTAGCCAGAGGTGAACCGCAAGGGCGGCGTCGCTCTTCTGATGCAGGCTGTGGACCCACCGCATCCGGGTAAAGTCATCAGTCAGAGGTAGAACATACCGGCCCCGATCAGATAGGGACTCGACCGGAAGAGGACTGAGAAGGTCTGAGTGAACTAACTCGAGAGGCCAAAGCGCTCGGAAACGAGAGTCCGTGTAGGTGCATCGGTGCATCTTCCCCTGAGCGCAAAAGAGACAGTCGGTCTTGGGTGGCTTCTCAAAAGAAGCCGCGTCAAGACCGAGAGCTGGCTGTGTCCAAATGAGCTTCGACACATTATCGAAGCCCACGTGACACAGACGGCAATGAAGCAACCGCTGGTGTTCCGGAGACAGAACACCAGTGACAAAGACCCGACCGGAGGAGGAAGGAGACCAAGGGAAGGAGGTCTAAGAGACGCGATCCACATCATCTATGACTGAGACACGAAGGACGACGCTGCGAGTATCAGTAGCAGTCACAGTCGCTGAGTCTGCGGTATGCTCCTCAGAGAGACCCATCAGTGTGTAGGCACGCACAAAAAGCAGGCTGAGCTCAAGATCAGGCACAAACATCACATCGGAAATGTACAAGGGGTCCAAATGGACCGTCGAAACATACAACCCCAACACCATGGACTGGTAAGGACTGACCAGAGCCTGTACGGACGGAACGGACAGACGTGACAGGACCGAGAACAAAAAAATCACTACGACGACACATCATGTGATGAGTGGCACCAGAATCGATGATCCAAGTGCCACCGGAGTCACGACTGGTGGACGTCACTGTACATCAGGCAATGGAACACTCGGCATTAGAGGGACGCTGAGCCGTCAGTGGGGAGGAACGACGCAGGGCACAAATATGAGACTCATGAACCCAATCGGTGCCGTCAAGCCCATCATCATCACATGTTTACTGTGCTCCCCCACACGCGTCTTCACGAGCCACATGAACGGACGGACAGACAGTCTGTGGACCAGCTGACAATGACAACACACACGCACCTCCCTGAAAGCAGAGTGCCAGAAGGTGTCAAAACTCAGTGATGGTGCGGTCGCGTGGGTCCGGATCGCTGCTACTCGCCGGTGAGGAAGCAGGAACAGTTGCAATCGTAGTCGCCATGCATCCGGAGGATGGCAAGGATGATGTGCAGGACGTGGAACGGAGGGCGTGTACAGCCTGGAGACCACGAGTAATCCGCGCCCAGTCGAGCGGCTGCTGGCACTTGGTGTAGCAATGGGCACCTCCACAGTTGTAGCAGTGAACAGAATGTCCACTGCTACCACTTGATGACAACTGCTGCTATGACTGCTGCTATGACTGCTGCCCACCTGTTCCACGCTTCCCCTTTTTCTTCTTCCCCTGAGCTGCTATTGCAACACCCTGTGTCTGAGTGGGTGTGGGCGGGGCCAAAGAGGAGGAGAAAGATGAGGACGTGATGGAGGATGAAGAACGAGACCACAGGAGGGAAGATGGTGATGATGCGACGTCTGCTGCAGCAAGAGAAGTCTCTTGATGGGCCACGGCTGCCTCGCGGGCTGAGGTAACCTGGAGGATGTGCCCAAGGGAGAAGCTACAGAGTGGCTGAAAAGGGCTCGAGGATAGCGTCGCTGTATCATGTGAAGATGTCAATGTACTCAAGGCAAACTCCGAGCATCATCGTACGGAGCGCCCACAGCTGTGTGCCTCTTGAGGTCCCAAGGCCCGTGTAGATGCGCATGGCGCGTCGCCACTAATCGGCTGTAGGCTCGACAGGCCCCTGACGGAGAGAGTGAAAGGCACGAATGTCTGCTGCACGAGTGGCGTGCATCTCTGCACCGAGTAGGGATAAGGCCAGATCCCAACCTTCGCGTGGATCGGCGACGGTGCCTGTGCCGGCCTTGCCAAGGAAGGGGCGAAAATCGACGACGGCCTCGCGTGGCATGGCATAGAGGAGTCCGGGCATCGCCCTACCTGCTGTCAGCACCTGTGCTGGGTCTATAGGCTGATACGGGCTGTGGTAGTAGGGCCACACTCCCTCTCAAGTAGCCCAAACCCGAAAGAGGATCTCCCAGCAGTCAAAGCCATCCTCATTGACGTACAGTGGAGGTGGTGTCTCAAAGTCCTTGGGTTGCCGCTCCGTCGGGACAGCAACCGCAGGCCGAGGAGGACAAGGGACGGGGAAGACTTTTGGAAGCAGATAGTCACCGTGATAGTCAGTTGACGATCGTATCGAAGGAAACCGAGGAGATCTGGTGCCCGTCCGCAGCTGACGGAGGAGCTCCTTAAGAACTCGAATCTCATGATCCGTGGAGTCGCCTATCATGCGTGGCATGAATGGGTCATCATCCAAGAGGTCAGGAGGAGGTGGGTCAGGTCTAGCTTCTGTCACGGGTGCCTGAGCCCGCTACTGTGTAGAGACCGCGACGCCGGCAGCTCCCTCAGAAACCTGCCGTGGGACCGTGGACTAGGCACGCAGAAGCTTAGTCACCGTGCGGATGGCATCAGTCTGCTCCCGCTGTAGGCAACGCATCTCATCCTGGTGGCTCTACAAGTCCTCAATGGCCTGCGAGCGTGGGCTCAGGACCCCAGAAGAAGAGGAGAAGGGATCACTTGTCCCCTTCTCCTTGTTGTCAGATGAGTTCATGTTGCCTATTGGTATGGGTCGACAAGTCAGGTTTGTCGGATTGCAAAAGCGTCAAAATTTCTCGAGGATTTGAGACACACGCAGTTTTTAACTGTCCAGCCAAAAATTTGGCTAAGTATTGTGCTGACGTCAGCAGGTGGCTCCTGACGACAGCACGACCTGATGACGTCAGCAAGCACAAATGCTTACATCAGCTCGACTCCTTTTTTTCTCTCGCGGTTCTACGCGAGCGTGCAGCTGCTCCGCAGCGGCTCCGCTGAAGTTGCACGAAAGCTGCGTAGCACCTTTTGCTCAGCTGCTGCTGCAGCTGTGCCGTCAGTTGCAGCAACTGCTACGTGGCTCCGTGCGCAGTAGTGGCAGCAGCAGCTGCACAATGCCGCTACTATTGCTACGCGATGCGGCAGCTGCTCGTTGCCACCGCTGTGCGCTGCTGCTGCTGCCACTGCTGCGCTACAGTTGCTACAGCTGCTGCTGCTATGCTGCTGCCGCCGCAACTACCGCTGCTACTACTACGCTGCTATTGCCGCCGCTGCTGCTGCTCTCCTGCTGCCGTCGTTGCTGTCCATGCGCTATTTTTGCCGCGGCCGCCGCTGCAGCTGCGAATAGCGGCTACACTCGCTGCAACCGCCATGCCCTGCTGTACCTTCTGCTACAATGCTGCTACTGCTGCTGCTGCCGCTGCTGCTGCTGCTGCTCTGCTGATATGCTGCTATTGGCACGGTGGCAACGCCGCTGCTACGGTCTCACGTGATGGGTGTGAGCTCCGTCGACGGCGACTGACTGTCTTCGACAGGCCCCAGTAGGTCTGCTGCCGCGGTGACTCTCACTTCTACTGCTCTGCTATGTCTCTGCTACGCAGCTCAGTGAGAACTGTCTCACTGCTCTAATACCATGAGAAGATGCAAGGAAGCTTCCTAGCAATACTCCCGTTGACCAGGCGTCAGTGCCTGATCAGACGGTGACGACAGTCACAAGTCGTGCACGCAACGACAAGAGTTTTGCTAGGAGACACAAGGGAAAGTGTCTGAATGCTTCAATAGCATTTGCAGAGAGAGATGACAAATGACAGGTCCATGGCATAAATACTTGCCGCGGCGCACAGCGGGTGTCGCACGCGGCGGTCCAAGATATGTCCTGAAACCGGCCCAAAACCACTGTTTTGGCCATAACCCTGCGCACACATGTCGGAATTTTACGCCGTCTGAACCAAGACGTGCAAGATCACAAGACGGACGCTACGACTGGTCACATGCATGCATTCATCATCAGACGGTGAACACGCAATACAAAAACATGCGAATCGGGCTCATGGCCAGTCTGCCGAAAAGACTCCTGCAAGCTGCAGAAGAACAGCAGGGAGCCCCGGCAGTGTCCGGGGCTCTGGAACGGTAGTCGGCAAGCTCCAAGCTGGTAGTCCGCCACCAGTCGTCACACCGGTGTCACCAGGACCCGCCTCAAGGATCTACACGAGTATGGACACGACCGAGTGGTCACAGTAGACTGTACAAGAACGTCACAAATCACAACAATGGCCGCCTAGACCCAGGCAGCGTCTACACTAGTCCCCGGTAACAACAGTGTTACATCAACATGAGACTTTAACCCTAAGAAGAACATTACATTGCAAACGTAATGGTGTAATCAGATCAAGTACTGGATGCATGCAGACAACATCTATAGTGGAAGTGACTGCCAACGGCACGATTGCTGAGGAGGCTTGCTGGTGGAGCTGAGCACATCAACCATTAGAGGGAGGAAGCTCTAGCAAACTATATGTAGGTCTTAGTGTGCGTCGACTCCACCGGAAGACACTCTAGCAGTGTCGTGTCTCGACGATAGTCATCTGCACGTCGCTGTACACAAGCCGGGAGGACACATTTGAGCACAATGAGAAATGCACAAAAACCAACAATTCATTTCCCTCCCACCCCTTCTCCTCTCTCCACAAACTCACATTGATTCAATGAAGGTGGAAAATCATTTATAAGCTACAACTATGCCCCCACATATCATTTTTAAGAATTCACATGTGAGTATGTTGCATAGGATCGTTTCATTTTCAAGGCTAAGCCCATCCCCTTCATAATCCCTCCATCATGATGATGTCTGTTTATCGGAGAAACCACCCTTGGCTCTCTTTGCTCTAAACACTGTCCTCCTTCCTCCCTACCCTTCTACACATCTTCTCAAACATCATCAACTCCCTCACTCTTTCATGAACTTTCTTCCTGTTGGTTTTGTGTCTTGTTCACACTGTCACCTCTGGCCTCGTTGCACACCCCACCCGTCACTGATGCAGGTGATTGAGAGAGAGGGACCGTACTGCCGGCACATTTATCTTCACTAAGATGTGGTCGTTGGCCATGGTTACACTGGCAGCTTCGTGCCCACAGATACTTGGTGCTGATTGGTTTCTCCTAACGTGGTAACCCGAGTTTGGCTCCTTGGATGAGGCAAGGCGATGTGCAGTAAGAAAAATAGGATTTGGGGGAGGGACCAGGTTCGACACCCGCGTGGTGGGGGTGAAACTAAAGCTAAAATAGGTCTAGGGCGTGCAGGCCCATGCTGGATGAGACATGAGCTCTGGGTGTGAGTGGGATAAACGCAACACCAAAATCTGGCTAAGTCTGGAATAACAGAATTAAGAATCAAGGAGAGAATACAATGAGCCCTACGCTGAGCTTTTGTACTGGGGACTGGCGGCTAGCCCACCAGGCCCCGTCATCCCTGCCGCACCAAAAAGGCACGGACGGGGAGTACACATGTCCCAGAACATGAAACCACAAACTGGAGGTCTCCCGAGGCACCGTAACAGTCAACCGTGTGCCCGGGTGTCGACCGACAGGAAAATATCAAATATACCCCAAACACAACCAGAATGTACGGTGACACACTAGCATCACGGTCTAGCCAAGCTAGGCAGGTTTAGGCCTCCCGAGACGCCGGAACATGTAACCGGGCGTCCGGGTCTCAGCCACATGCAGACTACACATGTCTGTCAAAAAGGTCTCTAAGACTAGACCAATCAGTGCAGGGTCTCCCGAGGTACCGACACAAACCACCGTGTACCCGGGTGTTGACCACAGAGAGAGTGTACAACCTGTCAGAAGGAATATGCAGTCAATCTTTGTGGGTCTCCCGGAGCACTGGAACAACCACCAAGTGCCCGGGTCTCGACCACCGAGAAAACTCTACTAGGCACATATGGGTAAACTGAGCCGCTAGAATGCACCATTCATGTCACAGAAGAAGTAATGTAGCCACTGGAGAACCATCACTTCAAACTAGGAGACAAGTCTACATGATAGCTCAAAGCCCATACACCAACACTCCCCCTGGGCTGCAAGAGCTATCGACAAGGTACCAGCTGAGACGATACAGACGCTCCCCCGTGATGAAAGAGTCCTGTGAATATGAACGCCAACACCAATGTGCTAGGATGCATCTGCTCCCCCTGCATGCAGAAAGCTGCGAACCTATCGCCTGAAGATAACACTGCATCTCCTCCTAGCTCAAACGATCCTGGGAAGAACAATCCAACAATGGACGTACCTGACAGTAGCTGGAGATGTGAGTACGTCATCAGAGAGATGAGGATGAGGCTACAATGACTAACATGTGCACAACTCACTCACGCACTCTCTAACGCCTGTCACTCACCACATGAAAGCTGCGTGAGATCCCAACTAGCAGGATCATGGGTGTCACTCTCATCAGACTCAGAGGGTGTAGGAGTGGAGAAGACGCTGCCGAATGCTCCATGGCTGAGCGAGGAGAGAGAGGCTGATCCCCCCACATCTGGGAGGTGCTAGAGGTCCCAACCAGCAGACTCCGAAATAATACAAGTGGAGAGGATGGTGTTAGAGGATCCTGGAGTGGACAGTGGAGACGGAGCTGGAGCTGTGTGTGGGAAACTCACTCCTATAGTCGGTACAGCAACTGCACACTCCAATGTGCGTAGATGCTCCTGTGCTACAACCAACTCACCCTGGAGAAGAGAGGCGCGCTCACGCATCTCGGCATGATCCTCCTGAGTCACTGTGCGAAGCTCAAACTCAACATCCTCAAGCACTGCCATCATCTCACTCTCCGGAGCACCATCACCTCCATCTCTGTTGCTCGAAGCTGAGTGGCTGCAGGTGCTGTGCCTCCTGAAGCAAAATGTCTCAAGGTATCCAAGGACAGGGATAGAGGGTCATTTGAAGGACGTGGATGCTGGACAACCTGTGAGGTAGGAGACATGAAAGACTCAGAGGTGGAGAGAGATGGTCCAGGTGTGAAGGAGAAGGATGTGGGTGAGCTGAAGGATGTCGCAAGGTTGTCTGATGTGTCGTCGCTGCTTAGTGCATCAGGATCGCTATCCTGTGAGGTGCTGCCTGAGGGTGCTACGGAACTGGACTCGGAACCATGTGGGCTATGTCTGCTATAACCCTCAGCAAGTATCTCGGCCAACGTATCCTGTAGTGCACGCAATCACCCCTCTGCATTCCTCAGCTCACACTCTCTAGACATCAAGATGTAATCGCTCCTCCCCATGTCTCCAATGAAGGTGTAACCTGGAGCATCCTCCGATGGAGGAATGTCGCCGGATAACATTGCTCAAACGATAGCGACGTACATCTCCTGCGCACTGATCTGTGAACGAATCTCATCCTCCTCAGCTCGGCATCTGAGACAAGAATGACTAGGTGCTGCCGAGCTGGTGAAGGGCACTAACTCTGCAGTCACCACCATAGGTGGGCAAGATGTCGGCGCCCCCTCGCGAATGTCTCTATCAGCTGCTGCATGATCACTGACCAATAAGGGACAAACCAACGTGGCTGATGCGGTCAATGCAGCTGAGGCTGCCGATGTGGCTGCTACTGATGATGTAGATGATGCTGCCAGTGGAGATGATGATGTCGATGTAGCTGATGATGCAGATGCTGTCGGTGATGCCGATGCTGCCGGTGCTGCTGATGCAGCAGATGCTGCCAATGAAGTCGGTGGTGCTGCTGCAACTGATGGAACTGATTCTGGAGGTGTTGTAGAGGATGTCGATACAGTAGATGTAGCTGATGCCTCAACAAGTGATGCTGAAGAAGATGAAGGTGATCTCGCTGAGGGAGAGGATGGAGCTGATGATCCTAAAGGTACCGACACCGCCCATGCAGAGGATTCTGATGAAGATATCGACCCCAGTGATAAAGCTGGGGATCCTGGAGGAGACGACGTGGTCGGTGCAAGTAACGTAGCTAGAAGGGCTGGTGTGGAAGATGGAAGCGCTAAAGAGGATGTAGGAGATGCACCTATCACAGGTACCACCGTAGTACCTACTGCTACCAAGGGCGTGGATGCAGCTAGTGGGGTCAATGTAGCGGATGAGACCAACACTCAGGACGAAGCCAAGATTCCAGAGGACGCTGATGCTGCGAAAGCTAAGGATGGTGCAGATGACGTCGGCGCTCGCAATGGAGCGGATGCAGCAGATGGGGCAGCTGATACAGGAGGTGCAACTGTCACATCTGATGCACCTGAAAGTGAGACAGATGTTGTAGGAGCGGCTGATGAATCTATGGATGCAGCAGAGGATGCCAAGGCTGCGGCTGCTGGTGAGAAAGCAGATGGAGCAGATGGTGCTACTGCTCCAAAAGCTGTAGAAGCTGCAGAGAACACTGCTGCAGGTGATGCAACAGGCGGGGCAGCCGGTGCAGCGAGTGCAGTAGTACCAGCTGATGCAGCAGATGTTGTAGAGGGTACGGAAAGCGTGGATGTAGACTGTGTGGATGTGTGTGATGCTGCTACTGCTCCTAAAGGTGTAGCAGCTGCAGAGAACACTGGTGCAGGCGATGGAACAGGTGGGGCAGCCGGTGCAGCGAGTGCAGTTGTACCAGCTGATGTAGTAGGTGCTGTAGAGGGTGCGAAAAGCGTGGATGTAGACTGTGTGGATGTGTCTGATGCTGCTACTGCTCCTAAAGCTGTAGAAGCTGCAAAGAACACTGCTGCAGGCGATGCAACAGGTGGGACAGCCGGTGCAGCCAGTGCAGCTGTACCAGCTGATGCAGCTGGTGCTGGAGAGGGTGTGGAAAGCGTGAATGTAGACTGTGTGGATGTGTCTGATGCTGCTACAATCAATGGTCCTGCTCCAACAGGTACAGTACTAGGTGCTCTTGCTCCATCCTCGGTGCTCATTGACATAGTTGATGGCGAAGTGGACGGATGCACACACCCCCCCTCAACCGGTGCAACGACAGAAGCCGGTGGAGATGAAGACGTGCCAAAGACGAGACAAACATGACGCGGTGGACGACGACGACGTCGACGAGCTGGAGGCAGACTGGGATGGGGCAGGACACCAGTGGAGCAGAGGATGGAGAGAATAGCTGCAGACTGAGACGGAAGGTCCAGTGCAGCTGGGGAAGGTCGCTCTGAAGAAGAGGAGAAAGAGGAGGACGATGGTGTATAGGAAGAGTCAACCGAATGGGTGAAGAGATGGTCCCTGATCTGCTATAGCATCTCGCATAGGCTCTGGAGCTCGGTGGTCAGGATAGCAACATCACCTATGTGATGATCGGACAAATGAGGTAGGTCTGTCTGCTGTGGTGTGTGAGGGAACTCACAAGGCGGGAGCCAGGGTGGATACCACCCACTGGGACACAGGTGACACTGGCACCAACCGTGGCATCCATCGCCACAGAAGTGGCAAGAAAACCCACAAAGAGCTGGATCCTGCCGTGGAAGAAGAGGGCCACTCGTAGGAGAGTCATGGTGGTGAGAATGGAGAGTGCCGTGTCCCGGAGGCAGAACGACGGACCATGGGAGCGACTGGAGAGGAGCATCACGAAGAGGTGGTGCTGGCGGCCACACATCAACCCCTGATGGCAAAGGAGGATGCGTATGAGCGTGAAGAACTCCCTGTCGCGGTGGTGACAAGAAGGACCATGGAGAAGGCAGACCAAAGGGTGGAGGTGGTCCGGACACCAAGCCGTCAGGCTTATGGCACGCCGAGGCGTGTAGAGCGCTGGCCCCGGTCAGAGCAGGATCTGACCAGAGAGGAGGCTGTCCCGTGTACCCATGAGAGGGTGATGTCCGCGTCAATGCACCAGTAGGCTGGTGAAACGACGGAGCGAGGAAGATGCTCTCTCGTGGTGGGGAAGAGACTGACCACAGGAGGGACTGACCAACACCACCATGAGGTGGGGGTGCCGGTGGTAGAGGCACTGTGCCAGGAGGCACCCTGTGGTGGGCGGGACTGTGTCCCGGCGAAAACGACCACGGGTGCACGTGGCAGGGGTGACCACGTGGTGGTGGTCCCGGCGGCGGCCTCAAGGAGTCTGAGGGTCGCGGATGAAGAGGGTAAGAGTGCAGAAAACTATCAGTGGGCGAGGGAGAAAATCCCTGAGTGAGGGAAGGGTCAGGGGGTGGCCCCGGCCATGGCAACATCGTGCCGAGAGGGACGGTGAGGTGTGATAGGGGTGAGAGGAAAAAGGCACTGTCCTTGGGTGATGCAAAGTGGAATGGAATAGTCCTGAAGCGACTAAAAGAGAAGAACTAAAAAGGGGTGAAGTGTCCGATAGTCGTACTTGTGCTAAAATGGAGGAAAGGAAAGAAGGGTATGAAAAAGGGTATGGGAAAAATTGCCCCTTTCTAAGAAGGAAATACAGGAGAAAATCAAAATGAAAACAACTCGTTGTCTAAATGGGAAACGTTACAGAAATACCCCTTGGGGTTAAGAAGTGTTTTTTTTCTTTCTTTCTTCGCTTGTCCCTGTTTGACCTACAAATTTTTGGATGGAGTGGCCGGGTCAAATCCGGCTTGAGATACAACGCCGATCGGCTACCGCCCACGATCGCGTGGGTGATTTCGCACCTATGCAAAAAGCGTGGGTGGGTTTCGCTACTGCGAGGTGCCGACAGTGACGTCAGCAGGACGGCGCGAGAGCGAGTTCGTCGCAGCGAGTGAATGCTAGCAGGAGAGAGGGTCGAGAGCGAGAGAGTGAGCGGGCGGGTCCGTGCGAGCGAGAGAGAGCCAGCAGGTGAAAGAGAGGGAGAGCAGCAAAGTGAGAGAGAGAGAGAGGTTATGGGGCGAGGGAGGATCGCTAGCAAGATCGGAGCAAAGCAGAGCAGCAGAGAGAAAAGGGGCGGGGCGTTGGCTACTGCTGCGAGCGCGTTGCGGCAAGCTGCACGAACGCCTCTACTGCCCGCTGTCGCGCAAGCTACGGAACGCTACGGTTGCTGCTGCTCGCTGCTCGCGTTGGTACTGTCACGCTGCGCAAGGCTTGTGCTGCTGTTGCTGCTGTCGCAGGCTGCGCAACGCTGTTGCTCAGGGTGCAGTTGCTGCAAGCTACTCAACGTGGCTGTTCGCTTAGCGTACAGAACACTGCTGATGCGTGTTGCGGCAGCAGCAGGCAACTGCAGCTGCCCTCCATGGCTGCCCGCAATGCCCGCAGCGGCTGCCGCTGCTACTGATGCTGCGCGATGCACAATGCACACTGTTGCTGCTGCGCGATGCACAATGCACGCTGCTGCTGCTCTTTACGACTACAATGCCCTTGGCTGCCACGTGGCATCGCCCTGATGTTTGAAGGTTGATGCCAAGCTGTTTTTATGCTGTTGCATGCACCTAATCTGGTTCCTACTTGTGCAATCGTTGCTGCGGCTGCTTGCTGCTATGCAATGCATGTGGCTGCTGCTGCTGCGTGCTGCTTGCACGCCGTAGCAACACCGCTTCTACGTGGCTGCAAGGCTTGCTTGCAAGCGGCTGCCACGTACACTCTCCTGCCGGGAGGTGCTGGTTTTGTTGATAAGCGGCTGCTACCGCATTGGTGGTGCTGCTTGTGCCGTCAATATTGTAGCATCAATAGGACCCAAAAGACTCCCATTGACCACAAAAACCTAAGAATTTTATGGAAGTCACTCTAGTTGCTGTCGTAGACTTGTTTGCCGCTCCCAGAGTGATTCTGTCTGCGTGGCGCCACGTGGCGCATCTCTGCTGCATTTCAAACCTGTTCTGCTGCTTTGTTGCTCACACGGCCCCCCCGTGCTCTGATACTAAGCTAAAAAAGGTCTAGGGCATGCAGGCCCATGTTGGATGAGACATGAGCTCTGGGTGTGAGTGGCAGAAACGCAACGCCAAAATCTGGCTAAGTCTGGAATAACAGAATTAAGAATCAAGGAGAGAATGCAATGAGCCCTACACTGAGCTTTTGTACTGGGGACTGGCGGCTAGCCTACCAGACCCCGTCATCCCCGCCGCACCAAAAAGGCACGGACAGGGAGTTAATGTTGGTTTTTGTGCTCATTGTGCTCTGACGTGTCCTCCCGGCTTGTGTACATCGGCGTGCAGATGACTGACGGCGAGACTCGACGCTGATGGAGCGTCGTCCGGTGGAGCCGACGCACGCTGAGGTTGTCTTGCAGTTTGCTAGAGCCCCCTCTCTCCGGCGACGTGTTCAGCTCCATTGGCACGCCTCCTCGGCGGTCGCGCTGCCGGCAGTCACTGCCACCGCAGTCGTTGTCTGCATGCGTCCGGCGCGTACTGTCGTGCCTGCGTCGTCATGCGCTGCCTAGGGTCCCAGTTGCATGTTGCATGGCCCTGTTTGGCAGCATAAACCGTCGTGGGCACTACCTGGGTTCAGGCTGCCAGAACTCCTCGCTACTATTTTTCTAGCAGATTCTGACCGCACGGCTGCGTTCGCAGCGTCGGTATTATGGTATGGTCCAGTTTTCAGGCAAAACGGACGACGCCCGGGTTTTGGGCTGTCGGCCGTCTGGCAGGCCTCACCGAGAAAACCTGCCAGCCTGAAA
>SZWC01007512.1:74937-95889 GCA_023375785.1 Penium margaritaceum
GATAGATAGATAGATAGATAGATAGATAGATAGATAGATAGATAGATAGATAGATAGATAGATAGATAGATAGATAGATAGATAGATAGAATGATAGATAGATAGATAGATAGATAGATAGATAGACAGACAGACAGACAGACAGACAGATAGATAGATAGATAGATAGATGGATGGATGGATGGATGGATGGATGGATGGATGGATGGATGGATGGATAGATAGATAGATAGATAGATAGATAGGTAGGTAGGTAGGTAGGTAGATAGGTAGGTAGATAGGTAGGTAGATAGGTAGGTAGATAGGTAGGTAGATAGGTAGGTAGATAGGTAGGTAGATAGGTAGGTAGATAGGTAGGTAGATAGGTAGGTAGATAGGTAGGTAGATAGGTAGGTAGATAGGTAGGTAGATAGGTAGGTAGATAGGTAGGTAGATAGGTAGGTAGATAGGTAGGTAGATAGGTAGATAGATAGGTAGGTAGATAGATAGATAGATAGATAGATAGATAGATAGATAGATAGATAGATAGATAGATAGATAGATAGATAGATAGATAGATAGATAGATAGATAGATAGATAGATAGATAGATAGATAAATGGATAAATAGATGTAAAGACAGTTTCCAATGTCGTCGTTAGATGTGTGACAAATCAACGTGACAAAATGTGAGACAAATCCTTCTTCAACTTTTTCTAACGGTTTGCAAGGTCGCAGTTATGTTGCATACAAGGTGAGGTTTTAACGTGATGTCTGATCAGTCTACTTAACAAATGGACCGGCGGATGAAATTGGTGATCATTGTTGTCTGTCAATGATTTCACAAGTATTTCTTTCGAATAAAAGCTTCCTTGGCCTACCCATCCTTGAGGTCGCTGAGTATCGGCCTCCCTCACACAGAATGAACTCAACTTGATGCCTCTATGAGGCGGCAAACCAAGTTTGTGTGCGTGTGAAACCGTCATCGGAAATGACAAACAGCTTCCACATTACCTAAACGTGCGGACATTGGTGTTGGAAGACTTCATTCAACCTAAGTGTGGGGACACCGTCGCAACAAAATCTCTTCTTTTCCATTTTCTGCCCATTTTGCCCTAATCGCATCCACACCTCGCGTGGGAGCACTTCATGTGGTAAATGCACCATTTCATCCCTTCTTCGTCTTTTAAGCACTGAAGGCTTCTGTCGCCTTACGTGTTGGGCCAAAAACCCTAATCCCATCAGTTTATTCCTACCGCCAAGCATTGATTCATTGCTGGTGACGTCAAACAAACTTCACCACCACCCACCATTAAGGATGATTTCATGTGTAGTGATGATAGAACTACATTGCTCCTCGTAATCCTTACTCGGACGTTCCTTCTCGATTGAGTCGAACATGAGTTGTCCAACTTCCACTTCATTCTTCGTCGTGTTTTTGCCTAGATGCTGTAGAGCTGTGTTGACCCCGTTCACTTTAGGCGCAATATCACTTGGCACAACATGCACCCAGGTTGTTCACCACGTGGCACAAGGATGCCATGAAGACCATCATCCGCGTAATCCCTGTGCTATTTGACTACATTGTTACGCATCCTTCTCCCATCCTTCAATGTCAAAACATGAATTTCGAGGAATGCATCCCCATGGATATCACAGTTGTCATGCCCCTCTCTGGCTTGCCCACGGCAACAGCCATCAGGTCATTAAAAAACACTTCGAGATATCCAATGCCATTGTGACTGAGCTTTGTCTAAAAGTCTTTCTGAAGTTTCCGGCATACCTTCAAGAGTCATTATGTCAAATGGCCAACATTGGACTTCTTTGAGTCCATTGAAGTTGACTACGCAACATTCTAGGGCATCCATGGCATTGACGGTCTAATCGTTGGTAGCCACTTCCCCATTCTCGATCCTCAAGAAGACGTTGAGTGCCACTATTATAAGAAAGGTTTTACTCTTTGCAACTCCGATGTGTGGTTGAATTCAACGTTTTATATTACCACCACCACATTGGCAAGGCAAGATCTTCCGGCAACCGGTGCCTATTAAAAAACAACGGCCTACTCCTAAAGATGATGGATGATGACTTACACGGCTAGTAACTCGTTGGTGATGCAGCATATCCATGCCGCTTGTACATGTTGTCACGGTATTAGATATCTGGTCTAGGTTTGCACCCATACCAAAGGTACTTCGACAAGCGTCCATCCGGAACTCGTATGGCTTTTGAGAGAGCCTCCGAGCTCTTGAAATGTAGGTGGCATGTCTTGCTCAAGCGCATGGAACCTAATGCACGTGCCACTCATTATTTCATGTTGTGTTATTCTCTACAACATGTGCCATTAGATCGGTGATATTGTAAACATGTCGTGGTGGTGTGAGGTTGTGAAAAGTATAACTGACATGGTGGTTCCTACCGACGTGGACGTACGTGCTCGGAATTGAGCACAAGAGGACATTGTAACACTTGGAGTGGTCGTAAAGGAGGTCGAGAAAAGGTTGGCTAAGCAACAAGATTTGCTTGATGAACGAGTGAGTATAAATCAAAGTGTGATTGGTGAGCGAAAAGAGTTGGCTTTGCGTTTTTGGGAGGAACGAGCTTATCCTCGATTTGCTAGTGACATGTGAACATGTGAACTTCTTCGAAGTTGATGTGCATAGTCCTTAATGTTGTCATTAACTCTTGTGCTATGTCCATAATGTGTGGTTGTTTTATTTAAGAACATTATGGCATTGAATATGGGACTTCTTCTAATTTCACAAAAGACTTTGTCCATTATTTAAAGCATATGAATGACACAAACAATACGATCACTTTTTAGCTACACTATTTACATCATCGACACACGTTGTACTTTCACCTTCGTCCTCCTCTTAGAGAAATTTAGCATCCAATTCCTTTTACATGTATTTTTCATCCTCATCTCTATTTGCAAAAAGTTGCATTTTTCCCTTTGTGATATGTTCCACGAGACATCGTATAGTCGTCACCCTGACGTTGAGTGTACAACCAACACCGTTCATCCTTTTGAGTAGGAATTGCATTGCAAGATCCATGTCTACCGTCCCTTGATGCTTCATATTCTTACTAGGCGTTGTTTCACATGTAAATAAACTACCATCTATCCCTCGACATTTGAACATAAACTTTGAACCCTTGTATTTCTTGATCCATTCAAACCATGGAGGCAACTCGGAGATAAGGGCACCACCACTCTTACATCGGTTTGGTCATCGCCTCGGAGAAAGTTTTCTCACAGTTAAATGCATGGAATATTGTAACAAAAATATGTTTTCATGTGAGATACCAAGAGGGTATAGTGAAACACCCTCCTTTTTGTGGTGAAACGGAAACACTACGTACACATAGTTACTATGTTCATTGCCTAACCCTTCTAAGCATACCAACAAGTAGAAGACTGTCCCCGTCACGCTGTGAAGTAATCCTGATCGCAGTATGTTAAAAAAAGACTTGTACTCATCACCAGAACGGCGTCCCATTCTCCAAGGGAACGCTATTCGTCGATCGACCAGAGCAAGAAATCGATATGAAGTCGCTTTATCAACGGTCAAGGACAATTATCGACGATCGGGCTCGTTGAACTGTCGATAGGAAAGCATTCGATCGCGGGATAGGCGATCGAGGCAGATCGCGGTCGTAATCACCAGATATCTTCGATTGGTGTGGCCAATGAATGGCAGGAGAAGGTACCTCGATCGAAAGACGTCATTCAAGATGATCCTACCAAGATTCTCAAGAAACTGCCATAAGGCATCGTCAATAGACATTGCCGACTGAAAAAGTGGAGAAAGAGGAACAGGTGCCCTCACACCATAAAAAAGACATATAGGCTCGTTCTGCCTGTTCAGAATTGCATAATCGTTGTCAGACGTATGAATTATAATGGTGAAATAAACATATTGGTGTATGACATGATTCAATGCGAACGTATGCATCATTTAAATATCAAACATTATTATTCTATCTCTACATCCATGCAACATTTCAAAGACCATGTAAGACATTCCATGTTCAGCTATCATGAATGTTACAATCGAAGCAAAAATAAGGATTCGTTGTGCTTCAAGTTCAATCGTCATGATAAATAGTTCATTTCATGAATATAAATGAAACATGATTCAAAATTCAAATCCATGATAAGAATCCCTCTAGGCACGAGTATGACTCGAATTCATTAAGAAACCAAGTTTTTGAATTGTATCAATACTCCGACTTGACAAATTGTTGACAACTATATATACAATTGAATAAAAAGTAATCATCAATAGATACTGAATTGGTCACTTCGACTACAATTAACAAGATGATTAAAGTGAGGATTTTCCTTACCCAAGAATTTCCATACAAAATCTAGTCAAAAGTCAAGAAATAAATGCGCATGTATATAAACCAAAGACCATTATTTGTATAAAAACGGAGAAAACTTATTTTGGTAAACATTAACCAAAAACATACATCTTAACGAAGGTGTATCTTTTTACCTCAACAAACAACACTACACATCAATTCCTTTATCTTTTGTCATGCTACAAGGAAATGACTACACTTGCTTAAAAGTTATTTTCTTCCCTTAAAATACACATAACTCTGATTGTTTTTTTCCCTTCAATATTTAATGTTTCCTTTAAAATAAGGATTTTATTTCCAACACTTAACCTCACCTTCCAAGGAGAGAAAAAATATTAAGATAAAGAAGGCAAGGACATGAAGTGAAAATTGAATCTAAAATTTACAATGCGCTGATTTCTACGAGTTATTCAAACAATAACAGCTAGAATACTATCCTCTAGTTTACTTCCAGATACTTTGACTTTAGAACCATTCTTATTGAATGATAACAAATGAAGATAAGGTTGAAGAAAATACAACTATGTGAACAAAGTACAAGAATACACGAGATCAACTTTAATTTTTCTGCCAATTTTTATCAAAATATTGTTATTTCTATTATTTAGACATGAATTAAGTATTGTTTTTAGTATTTGAGAAGTGTTACATTCAATAATTCACATAAATAAATTGAATCATTGAACTTCAATTAAAGAAACATATGAAACTCTTTTTGAAAACTCATGTACGTTTGATTTTTAACGTGTATGTGAAAAAACGGACCCATTTTATATATTTTCAAGATTGAAATCCACAACGTAATTAAATGTAGTTATTTCTTCAAAGGGTCCACTTATAATGGATAATGTTCCCTAACTCTACCATTAAAAACCAATCAAATTCACAAAATGGTGATCTTGAATGTGGATCATCCTCCCTAAAAACATGAAGGTAGTCAGCTAGATGATTCACTAAAAGGGAATTCAAATTTTGAGGTATATCTTAAACATCCCATGCTTTGTCATTGCAACCATGCTGCGGGAAGTCAATTTGAAAGGCTAAACTAAAGGCTTATTCTCCCAGTGCATATGTTTGCAATAACCTTTTGGAAGTCAATTTGAATTCAATTTCAAGTTACTATACATTCGAATTGTTTTAAAATGAAACTGAAACAATCGTGAAATGTGACACCATTTAAAAATCGGGCAAAACCCTTATTAAATACTTATCTACTTGATGAGAGTCGGGAGTGGGTGGCAATATTTGGCCTCCACGAAATCCATCTTTCACAAAGGGGCAACTGAGTTATAGACATTACCACCCTGATTTATGGTTGATCAAGCAGAAAAAATACTCTTTCCATATAGTGAACATGTTTAATGTATGCCTTGGAAGTTTCAGGGTGCCTTTTTGAATGTTATTATGTAGTTAAATTTTCTTTGTTTTTCATACATGTAATATTGTTTTTGCATTATGACATACATGATAATTCTTCAAGATTTTTTTTATAAAATTTGTAACGGTTAATAAAAATCATGCTTACCATTTGACAACCTCATTTACAATTCACTCACAAAACATACATATGTACATGGGCTTGAAAAGTGATACTACAACAAGTGATATGTATACTTTCTAACATGTAACTGATTAGAATAAAAAATATTTCATGTTTTGTTCAAGGGAATTTTGCCTTTATGTTTTTGATTTCCTAGAGATTGGCTAGGCTCCATGGAAGCCAGGTCATGTATTGTCCCTTTTATTATAGGGGGATTGCATAACCCCCACTTGGAAACCAAAAATGTTCAATCCTACTAATACCTTAATGACATAATGAGTTGTGGAGTTTCTTTTCTTGCTTGTTTGGCTCCCTTCAAGTACAATATCACTCACACATCTCACAAAACTAAAACTTGCGTTGTGGATCATCTATTGCTATGCATTGATAGTCATGATGTTGTGATACAAATTTAAACTTGAATAAATAAAAAACATAAGTTGTTTTGTCTCAAATAAAAAAGGATGCACTGACTCGTTACAATTTGAAAATGAACTATATCATTTGGAAGGGGGGACATGTAGATCCCATGCTTACCCCCCCTCCCAAAACTGGAAATGTTAAAGGATGATGTATGTGGTTTGTGCATTTCATGGACATGTGAAAGTTTTTGGACATGTACCTAAGTGTATACTATTCATTAGTGTACATATCGAATTTCTGAATAATACCCACAGGTGCTTAACAACTCAATTCCATTGGATCTTTTTGAGGGGGGGTCCGAACCACGTGTTGTCCATTTTTAAGTCTGATATCCTCACCCTTTGACATTGCCTATAGTTGGATAACGATGGTTTTTATTTCTTAATCAGTTATCATCTAACATCAATCATTACCTATATATTGATGATAACGATGCTTGAAACTTTGCTCTTTTAGCAAAATGGAACAAAGGCCAACCAGTCGAGATAAACTTGTGTGTTTGTTTTCCTTTCCATCACATAAAAACCATACACCTCCCAACTACATTTCCTCAAAACACTCTACCTTTTTGGGGGGGGGGGAAGCATTGTGTTTCCACGTCGCACCTCTCAAAAATGATAAAGTGTGTTGTGAAATTTGAAAGTGTATGGACATGCACATCAATATATATGATAAACTAGTTTAAGACTAGTTTATTTACAATACGCACTAGGTACACTACCCCAATACTTCCGATATTTTGGAGTAAGGGGTCTCAGATATGTGACGTATGTTGTTGAAAGCGAAAGCGAACCGTATGCGGTGCCCAAAGTCGATTCTGACTCGCATGCGGTGTCCATAGCCGGAATCGAAATGACTGCGATGCCCATAGTTGAAATGGACATGACACGCGTGATATATGTTTCATGGTCCTAACGTTTTCAACATTGATTTCAACAACCATGATGAAAGAGATGTCGACGACGGTCATTCTTGAAATATGGAAGAATACCTCGTGGTTCGTTTGGGCTTCGATGCCTTCTTCACGAGGGTCTTACATAACATAATGTAACGCTTGGGCTCGTACATAGGCGCTGCACACCATCATGCCAATTGTGTCACGTCATGTCTGTTTTTTGAAGGTTCGACAAAGTCTACCATTTTGTACATACGTAGGTACCTAACACACCCGTGTGTTTGCGCGCACTCTCATCTGATGTTGATAGCCTATCAAGAATCACACTCTGCTGGGTTCCCGAGTCGCCATGTATCTCCCATCATGCACAATCACCATGTGCCTACAACAGCGTCTGTCGTACGCAATACAGGAAAATATTTTCTGACGTTCAAGAACGGTTTCGGTTAGGGGGGGGGGTGGTCTGGCCGTGCATTGCATTGTGTTGCATCGAAGCGTCGTTGATGTTGGTCGTGCCCACGGCAACCTCGTGGACGATGCATGCCTGACGACCGTGTGTCCAAAGTCTAAAAAGCTCGTTTTCATGAACAAATTGCCCATGGAGTGTCCCGATGGCAGGTACCACGCACCACAGTGGTGCCGTACCTCTCACATCATCCTGGTTCCCGCCGGACGACAGCGATGACTACAGCACAGATGATCCGTGTTTGATCCAACAGACACCAAGTGTCGACAAAGACGATGCATCGGCTGTTGCACTCGACGGGGCCCCACGACGTGAACCCAACGGACCCCTCAGTATGTCCCGTGTAGGCGGGCGTGTGCACTCTACGAAGGGCGAGACGGTCGGTTTTGACAATGAAGCAAAGGCAACCGACGCCAAGGCAAAAGCTGTCCTCGCCCGCATCATTGACCCCAGCCCACGTGCTCCCCCCAAGAAGCAGAAGGCTGTGGTGGTCTTCTCGGGTGGCTCAACGTTCGAGAACATGGCCGCATGCAAAGCCTTAGTCGGAGAGTATGCAGTACACAACCGCATGGCGTTGAAGTGGCTCAAAAGCAATCCCACTCGGTTGCTCGGTGAAAGCAGTTTGCCACTAAAGGCTGTCCCTGGATCGTTTGTGTCGGGTACAATAAGAAGTCTGCTGTAGTCAACATCACCTCATTTGTGGATGGCCATCTTTGTGACCCTGGCCTCAGCCGGGAAAACCTTGTGCGCACCATGAGGTGGGTGGCACGACACAATGAGAGCACCATCGCCCAGGACCCGTCGATGAAGCCTAAGGCGTTGCAGGCGGTTGTTACAGAAGTGGCCAACACGAAGGTGCCATCCACCACCCTCTACTGCGCAAAGAAGCTAGTTTTGGAGAAAATGTACAGCAAGAAGAGCGAGTCGTGGAGCATGTTCCCAGGGTACGTGGATGAGGTAAGATATCCTGTTTTAATTTACCTCTTGTCAACCATTTGCAACTACCGCTATGACATAATTTGGTCACTGATCTTGCCGAATATGTTTCAATGTGGAGGTGCTGAGGGTTGACCCGCAAGCCATCGCCAAACCGGAGAAAGATTGTGACACCGATGCCTTCGACCGTTGGTTCATCGGTCCAGGTGCCTGTAGGCGAGGTTTTGAGTACATGAGGAGGGCCCTTGTCATGGATGGGACACACCTCAAAAACGGCCACAAACAGGTACTGCTCATCATACAATTTGTTGACGATATTGACAACGCAGTACTTGCTCCATACGCCCTGGTGTCCGGGGAAGATGAGCGCAATCGGTCTTAATTCTACAAGTTGGTTGCAGCAGCGTACCCAAACGCAGCAGCTCAGGGGAGTGTGGTCATTTTCTGACTAGGAGAAAGGACTGGCCAATGCGATCGAGGCCAAGCTGCCCGGGGCGACTCATACGTACCGCGCGTGGAACCTCATGCGCATTGTGGAGTCCAAGTTCTAGGGCGGGTCTGGCGCACTTTATAGGAACCAAGCACATGTGACGACGGAGGCGGACTAGGACGCAGTTCTGGCAGAGATGCGGCGCACATCACTTAGGGTGGTGGATTACCTGCTTGGCGAGAATAGAGAGCTCGGTATCCAAAAGGAGCGCTGGAGTCAGCTTTACTGTCTGCTTTCTTGCATTAAGGATACCACCAACAACACCATGGAGTCCCTGAACGGCAAGCTAGTCGAGCTGTGTAAGATGTACCCATGCTTTTGCTTTGTCAACTTGCATCTGTTTGTATCGCGGTTGTGGAACAATTGCCGCAGGTTGGCACACAATGCCCCGGGTAACGTCGTGCTAGCGCCATACCTGAAGTTGAAAAACAATTGTGACCGCAACAGGGAGAACGCCATGGACTTGGACGGCGACAAGAGGGGACCGTGGCACGCTGGCACAGGCACTCGGCCCAATGGCACTACACGCGACGACAACATCACGACAAAGTTCTGCACATGTGGGCGGTGGTAGGAGTATGGAGTGTCGTGTCAGCAAGCGTGCAGCCTACTGTTGGAGAACGCGATGAACCCGGTCGCCTACGTCGATCTCGGCTACCTCAATCCAAGCTATAAGCGCACCTACAATGCACCCTTCCCACTGCCAAAGGTGCGCCAGGTCAAGCGCGGAGAGCCCAAGTGGAAGCAGCCGGGCCTAAGTCGCGGGCGTGGGCGACCAGCCACGATGCACTTGGACAGGTACACAAAGTTGAAGAAGCGCCGCATCTGTCCACACCATGGGAAGTAGGGACATGTCCGGCGGGCAGGCCCGAACATGGAGATGGCAGCCGCACGCGTCTACTAGCTTAACGCAGAGAGACGCATGCGTGCCTTGTGTAGGAGTAACGTGGACGCTATGGGATACTCAGGGGATGAGGCCAATGATGCACCACTTGCCTTAGAGGATGCAGAGTCTGAGGATGAGGAGGAGGAGGAGGAGGAGGAAGAGGAAGAATCCCACGAGGAGGGGGAGGACGAAGAGGGAGGGGAGCGAGAAGAGGAGGAGGAGGGGGTTGAGGGGGAGGAGAAAGAGGAGGGGGGGAGGGGGGGCAGAGGGACGTCGACCCTGTCTCTGTGTCCATTAGCAAGGAAGGCGTCAACCACCATGATGCGGAGGACCGTGAGGAGGCCTTGATGGCCGTCCATGCCGAAGTGGACAGCATCAACCGGTCCTTTGCCATTTGGTGAGTCTGCGTCAACTCTTTCATTCTGCCACTATGTCATTTCAGGAGTTAGTTGGTTGTGTTCATGAATTTCAACTATGTGTTCCTTGTCTGTGTTTGCTTTGCAGAGATCAACAACGACCACTTGTGATAGGGGAGGTGCAGGCCAGATACCATGTCGCGCATGATTGCACTCCTGCATAACAGTAGGTTCAGTTCTGGTGTATGTGGATTAGTAGTTTTGAGTAACAACATTTCATAAAGGATTCGAGTGACCATTGCGAGATCTTGGGTACTCCTCTTACCTCATGTGCAAACCCTAAAGCATTGAATATTCGTCACTTTACATAACTGAGCATCATAAGTGACAAGTATGATTTATACCTTGTCCTAGTGTGCACGTGCTGTAATCCATAATTTCAGTTGTATTCAAATGGAAATGACGAGTTGTGTGATGATACAGTCTAAATCTGGATCCTTCACCCAGAGGTATGAAGGGTACATATAGACTCTTGACATCTCAGTTCATTCTCTTTGCATCATTAGCTTGATAGAATGGACAACATGGCTTCTTTTGCCCAAGACGACTTGACTATCATGTTCCTGTTGAGATTTGGTACAACATTGGTGTGTCAGAAACTGCTCTCCTACTTGTGGCCGCCAACAACAACAAGATTTGTAGGCATGTCCAATTGTAAACCAACACACATCGACACATGTGAATCGGATACCGACTCTACTATACCAGAGGCTGAAGAGAGTCATGGGAAGATGTCTTCTACGTGTCCGGAGACGACAATATTGGCTACATAGATGCCAAAGAGGACATATTTTTTGATGCACTGGGATGTCATGGTCGTCAGGGTTGCGAATGCGACCTGTGCCACTGGCCATGGCTGTGTAGTGTACTGGATCCAAAGTGGTTAGATCCAGAGTGGACTGGGTAATTCATTCTGAATTAGTATCTGCATACCACTATGTTTTTGAGAAATAATGCAATAATGCCCAACTTGCACCCAGATCATTACTTTCATGCCCATAATAAGTACAGGATTATGACTTTCATGCCCAATGTTCACCATTAAATATTACTAAAATGCCCTTGCTTCACATAGAAATATGATGTATATGCCCTGAAAGGTGCAGGACACTGACACCGGACTAACACGACATGCCCATAAACGATTAAGAATTTCGTGCCCGGTTTTCATCATTAAATATTACTTATATGCCCTTTGTTGAAATTGAAATATGAACTCGATGCCCTGAAATGTGCAAGACACTAACACCACATGCTCATGAAATATGAAATCTATGCCTTGAAATGTGCAGGATACCAACACCACATGCTCATAATGTCTCATGTACCCAAATACATCTCTACAATAAACCTTGGATGCCCATTGTGGACATGAAATAATGAAGGCGTACCCATTGTTGTGCATGGAAAATAGCTGGGCTGCGCACACATGTCACTGGAATCATACTCATTAACCCAATACTCTCACTACATTAAATCTCACATGCCCAAAGTTGTCGACGGCATTACCATGAATTCCTCATGACAGACTCGGTGGCTCCGACCATATCCACCGCTCCCATGGGTCAAGACAGTTGAGCGTCCTGCTACTTGGCATGGGCACTCCCAAAACCCAGGCCATATGGTACGAAGAAACAGGAGTCACGACCCATGATGGTACAATGTAGCCCAACCTTGCGTTGCGTGCAACATAGCGGTCCCAGGCCTCCTTCAATGCCACCCATGCCTGGTGTACGGTAACAGGATCCTCTATGGGAGTACCCCATCCGAGATGTGTGAGGCCTTTAGACGAGCATCGTTTTCCATGTCCAAGGAACGTGTTCGTCAAAGTTTGGTAGTAGGAGTAAAGAGAGCGCAAATTCATATTGGGGAAGCACCTTATGCCAACGGCGAAGTTGCATTTGATCGTGCGAACCAGTACAAAAAGTAGTTCACTTAATGACCCTATTCGCGTTCGCTTGGGTGGATGTTGTTACATGTCGTCGACAAGGTTGACATGCGCACGGCGTCGGCAACATCCACCGTGGACAATATGTCGTTGCCGGTGGCCTAAACCATTGTGCGAGCATTCATTGGTGACAAAAATGTACTATTCCGTGGGATGCGCAAGCGTCGGCTACGACGGGACGATGGCGGTCCACGTGCATGGGTTGAAGTTGTGCGAACTTCCCGTCGTCGAACGGTAAACGACAACTCAAAGCAGAGGCTGCCTGCCCATGCTCGCAACATGTAAGGTTTCTTTTCGACATGCAAGTGAAAGGGAACTGAATACTTCGCGTGAATATTTGGCACAATAGACATAAAATTCGGATTTGTCTCGTCAACTGAAGAACATGGGCACCGCAGTCTTTTTGTTTCCGACTACGGACATCGCGTGCGAGTCGATTTCGACTTTGGGCATCGCGTGCGGGTCGAAATCGACTATGGGCAGCGCGTCTCTATCGACCGAAACGTCGGGTAGTGGATTATTTATGCCCAAGCTTCGTACACATCTTGTTTTAAGTAGACAAAGATGTTTTGTTTTGTCATCATGTACTTGGGTTTAACAAACACTTATTAATGATAAGAGAAGCGACATGAACAACATGCTTCCAAAAGCATGTTTTGAATCCCCAAAGCTAGGTGGTCGTGAAGACCACCAAACCATTTATTTTCATTAAAATATTGATTCATTTGAGGCCTCATTCATAGACATGCAATGTATGGTTATATTAGATCCGGAAATTAAATAAAAAATGTGCCTTAAACAGCAAGAAAGTGACCACAATGGTATTCGGATAATCAAGGTAATGGTAGTGATTTATAAGTGAAAGCATCAAGGGTAGATGGTTGCTTCTCTTCCAAACAATTAGCGAATTGATGCTTTTATTTTGAAAAGCAAGCCTATTTGAATCCCGAATTGATTTTACATGTGAGAATGTTATTCTATGAAACAAAATATATTCCCTTATAACTTGTTCAGAAGACATGAACATTTTGATCTTCCTTGAAACAATGGTCCAAAACTAGTTTTGTAATGAATGAATGAAAAACATTTTCAACCTCACCTCACATGAAACAAAATATATGATCTGGTTATTTTCTCCATGTATATGAAAAGATACACTTCAAATTCTTCTCAATGTGGGCTCAATGTGTGCTGTGTTTTTGGATAATAACATTCATTCATGGATTAATGGTATAAATCTGTTAAATATAAAGCCAATCCATTAATGAAATCACGATAGTATGAGCTGGGAAAAACATTGATATAATGATCTTGAGAAGGAATTTCACAAGGTGCGCTCACTTGGAAGGGATTGGTTTTCATACAAATAAGCTCTTTGTTCATTTCCTTGCTAAAACATCAGTCAAAGAAACCATTTTTCATCCATTATGAAAGGTGATTTAAAAATCCTCGCCCACTTATCATTCAATGTGATCTTTGTACTTGAAGGGAAAATTAGTGAACCTTCACCTTACTTCTTCAAGGAAATGGGAAATGATTGTTCTCCACTTGTCCTCTTCTTATAGGGAATTTTCAAATTCTTACACACATTGGAGTACTCACAAACCCCTAAACGTCCAAGTGAATCTAAAAAAAAAAACATCAAATTTTCATAATATGGGTTCGCTGAAGTCAACTAGATAATCCTCATATTCTTTGTAAGTTTTTATGGTGTTACTCTCGTATGTGAACAACTAATAAATTGGTTATGAAACTCTTTAAGTGATCATAGATAGTATTTATAAATTATCATACTTACATGGTTGCCCAACCACCTAAAACAAAACAAAATGGTCCAAAAAAGGTTTTAAATCATGAATCCCTTTTTAAGACTTACTTTTTTCTCTGACTTTGTCCATGGTTATTTTAATTTGTTCATTATGAACTACATTGTGTTTGTGGCTTCACAAGTCTCATCCTATGTTGGTCATATCCATGCCTTACGAAATAGCTCATAGAAATGTATGGGCATCTTATTGTATTTTCTAGTGAGTGTAGAAGGAATATCTTAAGTCTTTCTCTTTAAGAATTTGGCTAAAGATAATCGCATATGCAATGTAAGGATGGCAAAGGACCAAACTTGCATAATGATCCTTTAAACAAATTTAGTTGAACATTCCCCACTGTATTTTTTTACTTACATCATTTGAAAAGTGTTTATCTTTCACACGCTGTCTTCACTTTTGAACAAGGTCTTGCAAATGATGAAGAAGGTAAGGAACAATATACTCAGCAAACTTTCTTTTCGAATTTACATCCATGGTATTTCACGATGTTCACAAATGTCAAATTTCTCATTCTTCTCATGAACATGGTTCATTACCATGATGTAATCTTGATGATTGTTGATGTTATAATGAAGGTACGGCATTTCATTCTTTCCTCATGAAGAGAAATAAAAAGGAAATTGCTTGTGCTTTCTCTCATGTTGTCTCTAACTTCCATAATATATCATTTCTTATCATGTTTGATCACGACAACACATTCATTAGTATGATATGAACGATTAACTAAAAATAATGTCTTGGAGTCACTTTCAAACCAATGGACAAACACAACTGAATTGCAATAACGAAGATATACTTGTTATTAATGAGCACCCGGCCATTCATGACTAGGAAATTGGCATACTACCCATGAATTTTAAGAGGAAAGTTGGAAGAATAACTTCAAAACGTTTCAAGAAAATGGTTAGTTTCAATAGATATTTTTGGAAACATTGATAGAATTCCTCAGGAGGAAATTTTATGAAGTCTTTGTGAAGTGGAGACTCCTTGTTTTGAATGGGAGGTGAGAAAGAAAATAAATATTTCAACACGTGTTATCTTTTAATTGGTAGAATGGTGTGTTATGGGATGAAAATATTTGAGTTGAAAATATGAATGATTTAGAAAAAATTAAGAATTGCACAAATATAACATATCACCAAAATGTTGCTACTTTCTCAATAATGAAAAGTTATGATATGTTTCATTGAAGCCTATCATCGTCATTTAAAATTAAGTTTGGTACCATAACTACATAACTTTCTTTATTCAATGACTTGATAATCAGTTCATACTTCAACCCTGGCACAAAAAAATTTAAGTCCCATTGTTCAAGTCTATGGAGTATCAATACAATACACTCACTTATTGATTTGAGATCAACTCATGAAAGCAAGCATTAACTATTGCTGAATGGGTAGTTTTAAGGTTGTGGTTTGGTCCCTTAAACGATTCTTAGTTTTTGATTGGTCGGACCCTTGGTTGATTGAGAGGGAGAAAGTTTGTTGCCTCCCTCATAATCATAGGTGGTTGATGTCGTCCACTTGGTTGTAGTCAAGAGAAGGTTGAAATTAAATTTGTTGTACACAAATTTATTCACTGAATGCAAGGTATTTCGAGCCTATTTGACTGGTGTTTCACCTTTAGTAAGTCCATTTTCCCCTTTGGACTTTGTGGAGGCATCTGGAAAATTATTTTTTGTCACGCTTTTGTGTGGTCAAATTGATAAGCGGTTTATTATTCATTCTTATGGGCTAACGTTTACGCGAAGTGCTTGTTTCTTGTTGATGTGGATCCAAACATATTTTTGTGGTTTTTGTGGTTTTTGTGAGAATATATCGCGTCACCAGGTTACCTGTGTATGTATGGTGAGCCTCCAACAAATTGTGCCCAGAATTGAAAGGTGTCAACCTTCTTTTGAGCCTGTATTGCTGGACTGTAGATTGCTTCAACATTCTGTTTTCCCTTTTTATGCTGCCTACGCGTCTGTTTCAGGTACGCTAGTTTCTCGTCCTCAGAAAGGATGGACGCGTCGTTTCCTGCTTGTCCTAGAGATGATGGGAGTATATACCCGAGATTTTTGTATTGAACGACTTCTCCCTTTTTGTTGTCGTCAATAGCGCGATTGTACTCGTGCCACGGGTAGTCACGGTTGGAGAGTCGTCAGTATGCGGCGAAAGCTGTTTTGTCCAGGCTGAGATGCGCGACGCGGTTCGGGCAGGTATAGCGTGCGTCGGCGAACGTCGTCGATGGGTTTCTGGCAGCGGTGCTTCACGCGTCGATTTGTCCAACTTTCAGGATGCTGTTTACAAGAGAAAATCTGATATCGCCCAGTATTGAAATTTGCATACAGAAATGGAATTTTCGACGAATTGTTTCTTACCACATGATGCCGTATTTCGCCTGTTCTAGACCATGTATTTCAGTGCCTGCTTTGGTCAACATGGATGTAGTCGCCAGTATCCCAAAATAGTAGAAAACTTTAGCCCCTCCGAGCAAGAGGAGAAATCAATGTATCCCCCATTCCGCGCTGCGTGATGGAAAAAGAAACCGTAAGTGGAGCGATGGTCCCGTTCGGCCGTCTCAAAATATCGACGACACGAAAACAAATAATCTACCTCGAATGTTTTTGAAGCAGAGACAACTCGGATCGAAAATAGACGTACCATCAAATGTTTACGAAAACTGAAGGCTGACGTGGCGTCGTCTACCGTACAGTGTTATTTTCTTATTCAAGCTAGAACGAGGAGGTTTGTGTTGACGTCAAATTTGTGCTGTGCTTCAATATATGTCCATATTTGTATGTCCGTATCAGCGAAAAGACAGATTTGCATGTTAGATTTTGAAGAGACACTCTTGTTAATTTCGTAACATTCTTTCATGTTACTTTTAAGAGAACCCTCAGTTTGCATCGTCTCATTCGGTCTAGTGGCCTGTCCTTCTGGTCGATCATCGATCTATCATTTCTGTCTCCAGTATTTTTTGCCGTTGAGACGGGCATCCCAAAGCTGCCGACCTCGGACCTCACCCGGCAGCTTCGCCGCGCGAGCAGACCTTTTGGACCCGCGCGGCCCCCTCAGCCGCAGAGCACCGAACGAAGCGCACCCCCAACGCCCCGGAGCCTGGCCAGCTCCCAGGAGTAGAAGCCGCGTCCAAGTTGGGTGTACTTCGGCCGTACTTAGCTCTGTCGTCGGCAACCTGTTTGTCAGCTGTCACCCGTCCAAAGACACGCGGAGAACGTTTCCACCTCCTTCCACATCAACAACTGCCGGAAGCTCCGTCGACTCCTCCCGGTCGATCCCCATGGCACGTCGCGTCCACCAACGGAGTTTGCTGCAACCCACGGCCGGTGCCGTGCTGCTCGCCGTTCTCGCAGGTGCGCACTTTGGCTCGCCTACCCAGCCGTCTTTCGGGCGAGTAGTCACGGTCAAAGGGTAAGGCTATGGTGGTGGGGGTAGACTTGGTGGGCGGGGCGGACGGCGTCGGCTGGGCAGTTTGCAGAAACGGCCGAACGCCGCCCGTAACTTGCTGACACAGCTACATCCTGCGGCCGTTACAGACCGCAGGTCGCCGGGGGTCGCAGCCAGTATCATCGCGGAGTGTGTCGAAGGCGCAGCGCGTCACGGGCCCCTTGGTGTCGCAAGGCGCAACGCAGCGCGTCACAGACCGCAGAAACTCGCACGCCGCTGAGCGTCACAGACTGTTGCACGTCACTGGCCGAAGCGCGTCGCAGGGCGCAGCGAGTCACCTGCCGCAGAGTGTCTCAGGCCGTAGCGCGTCAGAAGGCGGAACGCTACCCACGCCGCAGCGCGTCAGAGGGCGGAAGCGCACAACAAGCCGCCGCGAAACGCAATCCGCTCAGGGCGTCGCGGGATTGCATGCGTCACAGGCCGCGGTTCTTTCCCTCCACCGCCGCAGTGGAGCGCGGGGGGAAGGCGCACTGCACCGCCTGCTTATCACGCGCCTGCTGCCGCTGCCGCCGCCGCTCCTGCTGCTGCAGCTTCCCGCAGATCATGAGCACTCTCTCCTCCGCAGCAGCTGCTGCCCCTTCGCTGGCTGCCGTCAAGCAAGCAACGCACGGAATGTAGCCAGCGCGGCTTCATGCGCCCGCGCGCTATGACGGGAATGCCAGTGCAATGCTGGTTCTCACCAGGTAGATACCAAGAGCCGTACGCCAGGATGAATGCACAGACACGATCGTGAGCGACCGTGGAACCACTAGCCGGCACATGGAACATCCTCGGCAGAAACCCTACAGTCTGCTGCATCTGTAACGCCATTGTCGCCAGTGCTGCATCATGACTCCGGAAAACTCTTTCGCCTGTGGCACTTAGCTAGCTCTCTGAGGTCACCTGACTTACCTGAAGGAACCCTAGTGTGAGGTTCAGGCCTTAGTCAGGTGGGATTCTCACACTAGGCAGGCCAGCTCTCTGGCTGTGGCGCCATCCGTGCCTTGGGCGGCGCAGCAGCAGCAGCAGCTCCTACTGCTGCTGCTTCTCCTGTTATTGTTGCTGCTGCCGCTGCAAGTGCCTTGGCGTTGAGAAGGTGCTGTCGCAACGACCATGTGGGTCTTGAAAATAATCCACGTGCGATCCGGTGCTGTCTCTCCTGCCACTTGCATTTCCAGGCAAATTTTACATCCTGCTGCTGCTGCTGCTGCCGCTGCTGCTGCTGCTGCCGCTGCTGCTGCTGCTGCTGCTGCTGACGGCGACTTCACCGCTGCCACCGCCACTGCTGTTGCCACTGTGGCCGCTGCCGCTGCTGCTGCTACCGCTGCTGCCTCCAGCGCTACTAGCTGACGTTGTTAGAGCAATGCAGTGAAACCGGTGTAGGCGAACAGACAGGCTGGATACTCTCACCCGCCGCTGCAAAATCCCATGGTGGGACTTGCGCTACTACTGTTGCTGCTGCTTGTGCTGCGGCTGGTTATGCAACTGCTTATGCTGCTGGTGGTGATGGCGGTGCTGCTGCTGTTGCTGTTGGTTGTGGTGAGGAGCGCAGGAGTGGCACTGGTGGCAGCGGGTGCTGAGGCGCAGCAGCTGACGAACGTGGTGACGGAGTGGAGCCTTTCTCTGGAGTCGGTGCTTCGTGCGTACTCCTTCCGCCATCAGGTGAGAATGTGTGCAGCCTCCGCTACCAGTTGAGAATGTGTACAGCTTCCGCCACCAGTTGAGAATGTGTACAGCTTCCGCGACCAGTTGAGAATGTGTACAGCTTCCGCCACCAGTTGAGAATGTGTACAGCCTCCGCCACCAGTTGAGAATGTGTGAATAACACCTGACGATGGGTAACACCTTCTAACTGCGACAACTTCTGATCGTAGCACCTGCCCATGCGTGTATGTGCCTGTGTGCGTGTGCGTGTCGTGTTGTGTCGTGACGCGGTGCTGCAGTTGGGCGTCAAGTTCTACGCCATACTGCACGTGGCGCAGGTGCAGGCGCTCAATGCAAACACCAAACGCAGACCGCCACTGCCTTCCAAGCTCGTCGTCGGTGCGTGCGCATGTATCTGCTGCTGTGGCAGTACACGAATGTGCGATGCCATGGCGATGGCATGCAACAATGCACTGAGCTGTGCATGGGCATGGCAGACTGAACAAGGGTTAATGGATGGATGGGGCGTAGTGAGGGGGAGGGGGACGGGAGGTGGTGGCACTGGGGGAGCTGTAAACGGTATCGTGCGCCGCGCCGCGTTGTCCTTTAGCGCCAATCCACACAGTCCGTACCGGCCACTGGCGCTGTCACACACGGACGCACCCTGGTCTACGAGTCGTCCCGATGCATCGCACACTTGCGCAAGCCATGAGGCTGAGGGGTTGTCAGAGAGCGAATGTTATGTGTGGCGTGGCGTCGTACACACACACGCACACACACACACACACACACACACACACACACACACACACACACACACACACACACACACACACACACGCACACACGCACACACGCACACACGCACACGCGTACACGCGCACACGCGCACACGCGCACACGCGCACCCGCGCACACGCGCACACGCGCACACGCGCACACGCGCTCACGCGCACACGCGCACACGCGCACACGCGCACCCGCGCACACGCGCACACGCGCACACGCGCACACGCACACACGCACACACGCACACACGCACACGCGTACACGCGCACACGCGCACACGCGCACACGCGCACACGCGCACACGCGCACACGCGCACACGCGCACACGCGCACACGCGCTCACGCGCACACGCGCACACGCGCACACGCGCACACGCGCACACGCACACACGCGCACACGCGCACACGCGCACACACGCACACGCACACGCACACGCACACGCACACACACACGGTGCTGCAACGTCCGGCGTGTTCTGGTTCCCCTGGAGTCGCTTTCTCGGCGAGCTTCGGATGGACGTGGGGTGTGTGGTGAGAACTGGACATCGAATGAGTGCTGTCATGCGCCGATGCTGTGGTGTGGCGGTGCTGTCGTGAGCCACATTTGTGGTGTTCATGTGTCAAGAGTTGTTCATTGTGGCGTTTCATGCAGCGGTGGTGTCACACGCGGTGCTTTCGCAGAACCTGCCAGACTATCAGAGCAATAGATATGACCTACTGCTTGCCACACACCTTGTCAACTACACCGCTGCTGAAACACAGGCCGGTGAGTCCGTTTCGCCGCTCTCCTCATTTGCTTCTACCTTTTCCTTTGCCATGGTTTCGGGAAGGGGAGTGAGACTCGCAGCATCCTGCAACGGAGCTCTTTCTCTCGTGCGTGAGTGTGTGTGTGTGTGTGTGTGTGTGTGTGTGTTTG
>SZWC01007512.1:113072-127190 GCA_023375785.1 Penium margaritaceum
CTCTCGCGAGGTCTTCAGTATGGTCGGTCCTGTCGGCGATGTCTCCAGTGTCCGGACGGGCTTCGGACAGGTGTTGCCTATCCGTGGGGTAGGCGTCGTTCGTTTCCGTGGTCCAGCCGGTGACGTCTTTCTGACCGATGTTCTCTTCGTCCCTGGTCTCGAGCTCAGCCTCCTGTCCGTGACTGCCCTTGACCGCATGAGCATGGACGTTGTGCACTCACCTTGTGTTGGCACTGTGTCGTTGCGTCCGTTGGGTCTTGTCGTCCTGCACGCCACCGCCTGTGGCAACTTGTGGCACGTTCCCCGCCTCTCCTCCTCACCTCCCGTCTCCTCCCCGTCGGCTGCCACCGGTCATGCGTTAGTTACCAGCACGCTTTCTCCTCAGCACACCTGCCTCTTGCACCGCCGCCTTTGCCACGTTCACTCTGCCGCAGTAGAGAGCATGCTCCGCACCCAGCCGGCCAAGGGCCTTGATCCGGACACTTTCCCTCTCCCGTGCCCCACTGAGTGCATTGACTGCGCTCAGGGGAAGATGCACCGGTCCACGTACCCCCTGTCTTCCTCCCGTGCGTCTGCCCCCCTTGACCTTGTCCACTCGGACGTCATGAGCCCTATCCCCACCGAGTCCGTCGGTGAGCATGGCCGCTATGTCCTCACTCTTACGGACGACTACTCTCGCTACAGTTGGGTCGTCTGCCTCAGGCAGATGAGCGATGTCGCCCGAACCATTCAGGACTGGCTTGTCCTCGCGGAGCGTGAGTGTGGCTGCCCCCTTCGCCGCTTTTGCTCCGATCGCGGTGGCGAGTACCTGGGTGAGGCCACGACGTTTCTTGCCTCCCGCGGTATCCGCCATGAGACGTCTATGCCCTACACACCCGCCCAGAACGGCGTCTCCGACCGGTGGAACCGTACCATGGCCGACGCCATCCGCACCATGCGGGTCGAGTCCGGTCTCTCCGATGGCTTCTATTTTGAGGCCATGGCCTACATGACCTGGGCTTGGAACCGGGCTCCCCACGGTCCCCTTCCCCGCCAGTCCACGCCGTATCAGTACTGGTGCGGTCGGCGTGCTGGCCTCCGCCCGGCTCGCGTCTGGGGTTACGTAGCCGTTGTGTGGCTGCCCACCCCACAGCAAGGCGGCAAGCTCGCTCCCCGCGGACGCCCCTGCACCTTTCTTGGCGTGTCTCATCAGTCCAAGGCCTGGCGCTTCTGGGACCCATCCCGACACTGCATCATCGAGTCTCGCGATGCCCTCTTCTTTGAGGACCTGTTTCCCCGCAACCTCATCCGCTCCGGCTTGTCCGTGTCCCTCCCGTCGCGTGGGGGAGTGTTGAGATCATCCTCCGTCCTGTAGCTTCTGGGTGAAACATCACTCCGTCCCTCCGGGCCGGCAGCCCCAGCCACGTCCGCTAGCCCCTCCGAGCCGACAGTCCCAGTCGCGTCTACTGGCCCCTCCGGGTCGGCAGCCCCAGTCGTGTCTGCTGGCCCCTCCGGGCCGGCAGCCCCAGTCGCGTCCGCTGGCCCCTCCGAGCCGGCAACCCCAGTCGCGTCCGCTGGCCCCTCCGAGCCAGCTGCCCCAGTCGCGTCTACGGGCCCCTCCGGGCCGGCAGCCCCAGTTGCGTCCGCTGGCCCCTCCGAGCCGACAGCCCCAGTCGCGTCCGCTGGCCCATCCGGGCCGGCAGCCCCTGTCGCGTCCGCTGGCCCCTCCGGGCCGACAGCCCCAGTCGCGTCCGCTGGCCCCTCCGGGCTGACTGCCCCAGTCGCGTTCGCTGGCCCCTCCGGGTCGGCAGCCACAGTCGCTTGCGATGGTCCCTCCGGGCCGACGGCCCCAGTCGCGTCCACTGGCCCCTCCGGACCAGTAGCCCCAGTTGCATCTGCTCGCCCCTCCGGGCCAGCAGCCCCAGTCGCGTCCGCTCGCCCCTCTGGGACGGCAGCCCCAGCTGTGTTTGCTGGCCCCTCTGGCCCAGCAGCGCCTGTTGCGTCTGCTGGCTCCTCCAGACGAGTAGCCCCGTCTGCCTCCGTCGTCCCGTCGGACTCAGCACCATCTTTTGCCCGACTGCGCTACACACGTGGCCTAGTTGGCAGCCTCCGACCTCGGCCGACAGTGAGGGCGCAGACCGTCGCTCCCCGTCCCGTGGCACCTCGACCCCTGTGGCTCCACGTGTCTGCTCCACTCCCACGGTCGTGAGTGGGGACCCTGGCACAAAGGCTCTCGGCCTCACCACTACTGCCATCATCGCAGACCTTCACCCATGCTCTGCATTGGGGTACGCCATGCTTCATCACGAGCATCGGTATGTTGTTGTGGCTGCACTCGCACGCATCCCACCTGGGGCTCGTGATGCACACGCCCTCTCAATCTGGTCCACAGCGCGCCCAGAGGACCCTTCCACCCTACGCGAGGCTCGAGCCTCCCCTGAGGCCGTACATTGGGATGCTGCCTGTGCCGAGGAGCTCGCTGCTATCCGACAGCACCACGTGTATGACCTCGTCGACCTCCCTCCAGGTCGGAAGGCCATTGGTACCAAGTGGGTCTTTCGGCGTAAGTGGAAGCCTGACGGATCCTTGGACAAGTACAAGGCCCGTCTCACAGGAAAGGGGTTCGCTCAGGTCCCTGGGGTCGATTACGACCAGATCTTCGCCCCAGTTGACCGGTTCTCCACTAGCCGGGCGCTCTTCAGCCTGGTTGCCTAGCACGGGTGGGAGCTGCATCAGATGGATGTGAGCAACGCATTCCTCCATGGCTCACTGGAGGGTGAGGAGCTCTACATGATGCAGCCTCTGGGATTCGACAACGGCACTGGGAGAGTTTGGCGGCTGCAGAAGGCTCTTTATGGCCTGAAGCAGTCGCCTCGGTGCTGGAACCAGGAGATCAGCAGTACGCTTCTCCTTGGCGGCCTCCAACCCAGCACCGCTGACCCCGCACTGTTCGTCAGCCCGTGAGGTCAGACCTTCGCCGTAGTTCTGGTCTACGTCGATGATCTCCTCATTGCGTCGCCAGACGCGGCAGCCATCGAGCGCGTCAAGGACCTGCTGCATGCCGCCTACCAGATGAAGGATCTCGGGTCTCCCTGAGTCTTCCTGGGCATGGAGCTCGAGCATGATCGCTCCTAGGGCATCCTGCACGTCCACCAGGCTGCCTATGTGCAGACCCTGTCCACTCGGTTCGCCGAGGACTTACCCCTCGTGCCTAGCGCATCCTTACCCATGTCACCCGATGGCCAGGTGAAGCTGAAAAGTCACAACCCAGCTGTTGTGGGGGAGCCAATTGATGTGACCACGTATCTGCGGGTCATCGGGTCACTGATGCTCCTGGCGACGACGACGCGTCCAGACATCGCATTCGCCGTCAACCTCTCGGCCCAGTTCTCTCAGGAGCCGCGTCACCTCCACTTTGAGGTCGCGATCCGAGTACTGCGCTATGTCGTCTCGACCCCTCGGCGAGGTCTCATGTTCCGCCTTCAGCCGTCCGTCGTCGCAGTGGGCTACACCGACAGTGACTGGGCCGGCAGTCCAGACGGTAAGAGTCGCATTGGCTGGATTTTTCTGGTCGGGGGCACAGCTGTGTCTTGGCGCAGTGGCAAGCAGGGGTGCATTACACGCAGAACTGCTGAGGCTGAGTACGTGGCCCTTGGCTCAGGCGCGTGTGAGAGTGTGTGGCTGCGTCGTCTGCTGTCCGAGTTGCGTCAGTCTGTCGCATCCATCACCTTGCATTGTGACAATGAGAGTGCCATGGCCATCGCCGACAATGACGGTGTGCATCACACACGCACAAAGCACATCATTGTTGAGTATCACTATGTACGTTCGTTGTTGCATGACGGCAGCATCAGCACCGTATGGGTTGAGACAGCACGACAGCTGGCTGACTTCCTGACCAAGGCACTGAAGAGGGACTCGTTCAAGAAGGCTGTGAGTTCAGTCGGCGAGCGTCCGTGAGTCGTCCTCTTTATCTCTGCCTGCGTCCCTGCGTACCTGGGGGGAGTCTGGATGTTGATCGTTTTCTCTGCCCGCCCATGTACACTACGCCTGTGAGTCATGGGGGAGTGTTGGTTTTTGCGCATCCCTCATTGTGCTCTGTTGTGTCCTCCCGGCTTGTGTACATCGGTGTGCAGATGACTGACGGCGAGACTCGACGCTGATGGAGCGTCATCCGGTGGAGCCGATGCACACTGAGGTCTACTCGCAGTACGCTGGAGCCTCCTCTTTCCGGCGACGTGCTCAGCTCCATCGACAGGCCTCCTCGGCAGTCGTGCCACCGGCGGTCACCGCCANCCTGGGTTCGGGCAGCCATAACTCTTTGCTACTATTTTTCTAGATGATTCTGACCGCACGACTGCGTTTGTATCGTTGGTATTATGGTATGGTCCAGTTTTCAGGCAAAACGGACGACGCCCGGGTTTTGGGCTGTCGGGCGTCTGGCAGGGCTCACCGAGAAAACCCTGCCTGCCAGAAAACAGGTCCACAGCTATTTTCTGATTGGCTGGTTAGTTGAGGAACAACTTCTACACTAGTGGGGGGGGCCTAGAACTTGGAGGGGTCTCCCATTGTTGTTCATTCTTCATTCCTAATCAGTTACTATCAGTTTTCAGCTGCTTTCTGGCGCTAACTCTGGCGCGCGCGTTTCTGAGTAACAAACCCAGAGCTTCCAGACTTAGACTCCAGAGCAGCAGACTGAGGGGGCAGCTGACTTAAGCAACAAGCGTGGAAGCCCGCACGCTACATCAACAACGCTGCTGCCCCAACCTGCTGCATAGACTTTCCATTTATAGTATGGTCCGGTTTTCAGGAAAAACGGATGAAACCCGGGTTTTAGGCTGTTGGCCGTCTGGCAGGGCTCATCGAGAAAATCTGCCAGCCTGAAAAAAGAGCTATTTTCTGATTGGCTGGTGAACTGAGTAACAAGCTCTACAGAGCTAGGGGAGGCTAGTTCTTGGAGGGGTCTCCCATTGTGTCTTATTCTTGATCCTTTTATAGTTCTTTCTTGTTCTTAGTTGCCTTTGGCGCTAACACTAGCGCGCGCATCTTTCAGTAACAAACCCAGAGCACTCAAACTTAGATTCTAGAGCACCAGACTGAGGGGGCAGCTAACTAGGCAACGAGCGTGGATGCCTACACGCTGCAGCAATAATGCTGCTGTCCCAACTTGCTGCCTAGGAATTCTAGCTTGGTATCAAAGCCAGAGCGCAGCAGCAGCAGCAGCAGAAGAAGATTAGCATTAAGGTGTGAGATTGATCCCGGCGGCATTGACCAGCCGGCAGACCCCCCACACGCGCCAGTGCAGGGCAAATGCTGCTCGATTGATCCCGGCAGCATTGACCAGCCTGGTGGCGGTGTCAAAAGTTTCCCCATGGCCACTGGGCTAGGGGAAACGCTGCTGGATTTTTTCGTCAGCACTCACCCCCACGCGTGACGCGAGGAGGTGAGCGGCCAGCGACATCATGCACCACGACGATGACGGACGTCGCGACGTCAACCAGGTGTGAGCGTGCTGCAAACATGAACAGCAGCATTATCTTGCAATAGCATGCACCAGCAGCGAACAATGGCAGCAGCAGCCAGCAATAGCTGTGCGCAGTCGCAAGGGCCGGCAACAGCAACAGCTCGCAGCAATAGCAGCCCGCAGCAGCAAGTAGCAACAGCAGCCAGCAGCAGCAGCTCGCAAGAGCAGCAGTGCGCAGTAGCAGCAGCGAGCAGTAGTAGCAACCAGTTCCAGCAGTAGAAGCAGTGAGTAGTAGCCATCAACAGCCTGCAACTGCCAACAGGAGCAGCTACATCAGCGGCCAGCAGCAGCTCACAGTAGCAGCAGTTGTAGCTCGCAGCAGCAGCAGCTAAAACTTCAATTGCTCGTAGCCTGCTGCTCGTAGCCAGCAGTGAGCTGTGAGTCACGAGGTTGCTGCTCGCAACCTGTAGCAAGCAGTGAGCTCGCTACTCATAGCTTGCGGCTCGTAGCGAGCAGCGAGCTCCTTGTGACGGCTGAAAAAGGAAAAAAAATCCCCCACCCCACAGGTGGCTCTACTGCGGCTATAACCACTACCACAGCCGTTATAGCAGCCATAGCAGCCGCAGCAACACAGCAGTAACAGCGGTAGCAACTGCTACTGCTACAGCAGCAACGGCAGCAACAACAGCAAGTGTAGCAGTAGCAGCAGCCGTTGCTACAACAACACCAGCAACAACAGTAGTTGGAGTAGCACACTAGCAGTAGGAGCAGCAGTAGTAGCACCATCGACTATAGCAGCAACAGCAGCCACCCTACAGATGAAACAACAACAACTCCAGCAACAGCCACTGTCGACGTCACCAATTCTTTGCTGACATCATTGCTGAAGTCACTATTGACGTCACCAACAAAAAACAAATCTACAGTAGCAACTGTGCAGATATCGCAACAGCAAGTGCTAACGTTAACCATCCTTGGCTGACATCACTATTGACGTCACTACTGACATCAGCAACACATAAACAAAAAAAACAAAAAAAGGGAACAAGGAGGGCGAACAAAATACTATGGCTGACAGTCCAAGTGGGGAGGGATCCTCCTCTGTTGGGGGCCTAGCTCCCCTTTCTTGCAACAGCTGCAGCAGCAATAGCAGTAGCTGCAGCAGCAAAAGCAGCAGCAGCAGCAACAGGAGTAGTAGCAATAGTGGATGTAGTAGCAGCAGTATCATCATTAGTAAGAACAGCAGTATTAGTAGTAGCATCAGCATTCCATGAACTTTGTTGCCGACTCCTCCGATCCACTGGCCACCATTCAGCAACAGCTTGCCACACTGACACAAAAACTTACAGCACTACAGCCGTTGTCGTCACATACACACACCAGTGCCCCGCCACCCTTCCTTCCTCTTGGGCATGCCAGCCTCGCCATGTCTGCTGCCATGTATTTTCTTGCGCAGTAGCACACCCAGCGCCAGTGCTAGACAGTGTCCTCAGTCCTTGACCTCACTTTGGATGCCGGCCGCAGGCAAAAGGACTTTGAGACCCCGTCCCCGCCACTTTAGGACGGCGAACAATTCCGGAACTCGGAGCTTAGCTTCCGCATCTGGACAAAGGGTGAGGGCTTGTGGGCATACTACACTCTTCCATACGACTCCACCCAGGCTGACCAGCTGCATGATGCTAGTCGCGCTGTACGCGCCCTCATCCCAGTGGCTCTTGCGGCATCACGCCTAGTCATAGAGCCCTTCCTTGGCGACTTCACCACTGGCAAGATCTCACACCCTGCAGCCGCATGGCATGTCCTCACCTGTCCCCATTGCCTATCCAATGAGGTTGAGACCAACCGTCTGTTGCGGGAGTTCAACTCCCTGCACATGGGGGAGACCAAGACGGTCACCTCTTATTGGTAACGGGCTGAGGACATCCTCCATGGTCTAGGCACTTTCACTCCAGACCCTCTGGCCGCGCTCGTGACCATAAAACACAGTGCCACCGACGCTTACACCGATGTCTTTGTCCACTACACCCAGGAAGTAATCTCCACCATGGCGGCCCAGGGCACCCTCATGCTGTGGGTATACGAGCTTTTCCTAAGGATTGAGGAAGCTCATCTGAAGTCACGCATCCAACGAACAGAGGCCCTCGCCTCCCCTACCATCGCCTCCATGGCCGTTGCTTCCCCCGCAGCAGCTACATCCACGAGCTCCTCATCGTCAAGGAAGAATAGGCACAAGGGCAAGAAGATCAAGGGCCAGCAGCAGCAATAGCCGACCGGTCCGGTGGTGGTGGCTCGGTCTGCCACAACTGTGCCAAGACACGGGTGGTACACGTGCCTGCTACCAATCAACGAGGCATGCGTCATCGCCACCATGTGTCACCAGCGTGAGCGCCGTATCACCTCTGCCGTTGTAGCTGTCGTTGACCGTGATGCCTCTACCCCGTCCAACAGATCCACTCCTCTGACAGCCACATTGGTCCCGCCGTCGCTAGCTTCACACCAGCATCATCCGCAACTGTCAGCGCCTGCGTTTCCATCACCGGTGCAGTCCTCCTCCTATCCAAGCTCCGGCGCTACCACTACATAATCAGTCTACACTCCTGGACCATCCACTCCTGAGCGCCAACTGGAGTAGTTCATCGAGCTCCACCTTGGCCTACCTCGCCCTCCTCCCAGGGAAGTGCGAGTTGCGTCACCTCCTGCCCGTCTGCCCTGTCGTGCATGACTGAGACTGAGCTACATTTGTGTCCTGGCTCCTTGTCTATTTTTTCATCTCCCGTGTTCTCCTCTACCCCTCTCAGTGATGACGTCGCGTGGCTTGAGAATTAGCAGTCTCGGTTTGTGCCGCCGTCCACCATGTCCATGTCTCTTGCTTGTTGCCATGTGACTATTAGTGATCTTGCGACTCCGGTCAAGGATCCTACCGAATCCTGGATCATTGACTCCGTGACCATGCATCACATGACGGCCTCTTGCAAGGCCTTCAGTATGCTTGGTCCTGTCGGCGATGTGTCCGGTGTCTGGATTCGCTCTGGGCAGGTATTGCCGGTCTGCGACGTTGGCGTCGTTTGTTTTTGTGGTCCTGCCGGTGATTTCTTCGTGACCGATGTCCTCTTCATCCCATGTCTTGAGCTAAGCTCTCTGTCCATCACTGTCCTTGGCCGCATGAGCATGGACGTTCTGCACTCACAAGCGTCGGCATTGTGTCCTTACATCCGTCTGGTCTTGTTATTCTGCACGCCACCGCCCGTGGCAACCTATTTGACGTACCTTGTCTGTCCTGCGCTCCCTCCGTCCGCTCCCCTTCGGCCACCACAGGCCATGTGTTTTTCACCAGCACGCTCTCACCATAGCACAAACGTCTCCTGCACTGCCGTCTTTGCCACTTCCACTCTGCCGTCGTCGATAGAATGCTTCGAACCTAGGCGGCCAAGGGCTTTGACCCGGACTCTTTCCCCTGGCCACGCCCGACTTGGTATATTGATTTTGTTCAGGGAAAAACTCACCAGTCCTCATACCCTCAGTCTTCCTCCCGTGTATCCGCCTCTCTGTGCCTAGTCCATGCCCATGTCATGGGTCCTCTGCCTACTAAGTCCGTCAGGGAGCATGGACGCTATGTCCTCACCCTCACTGATGACTACTCTCGCTACCACAGGGTCTTTTGCCTTCGGTAAAAGAGCAACGTTGCTCTTGCCATTTGGGACTGGCTTGTTCGTGCGGAGCGCCAATGTGGTCGGCCTCTCTGTCGCTTTTGCTTTGATCGCGGTGGTGAGTACATGGGAGAGACCACAATTTTTCTCGCCTCCCGCGGTACCCACCACGAGACGTCAGCGCCTTACACACTAGCCCAGAACGGCGTCTCCAAGCGGTGGAACCGCACCATGGCTGACGCCGTCCACACCATGCGGGTAGAGCCTCGCCTCTCCGATGGCTTCTACTTCGAGGCCATGGCCTACATGACATGGGTCTAGAACTGAATTCCCCACGGCCCTCTTCCCCGCCAGTCCACACCGTACCAACACTGGTGTGGTCAGTGGGCTGACCACCGCCAGGCTCGCGTATGGGGCTGCATGGCCATTGTGTGGCTGCCCGACCCGCAACTTGGCAGCAAGCTCGCCCCCCGCGAACGTCCTTGCACCTTCCTTCGTGTCTACCGCCAGTCCAAAGCCTAGCGCTTTTGGGATCCCTCCCTGCACTGCATCGTCGAGTCCCACCATACCCTCTTCTTTGAGGAGTTGTTTCTCTGTGACCTCGTTCGCTTTGGCTCATTGATGTCCCTCCCGTTGCGTCGGGGAGTGGTGAGTCTGTCCTCCGTCTTGCCACTTCAACACATCACTTGGTCCTTCAGGGCTAGTACCCCTAGCTCTGTCCATTGGTCCCTCCGAGCCGGTAGCCCCAGTTGCGTCCGCTGGCCCCTCTACACAAGTAGCCCCGTCTGCGTTTGCGAGTCCCTCCAAACCGGCAGCCCCTGTCGCGTCCGCTAGCCCCTCCGCTCCGGTAGCTCCGCTCGCGTTTGCTGGTCTCTCCGAGCCGGCAGCCATGTTCGTGTCTGCTGGTCCATCGGAATCGGCAGATTCGTCTGCGTCCACTAGACCCTCCAGGTTGGCAGCCCTAGTGGCGTCCGCTGGCCCCTCCTGGCCGGCAGCCCCAATGGCGTCAGCTGGCCCCTCTGCGCACGCAATCCCGTCTACGTCCGCTGGTCCCTCCGGGTCGGAAGCTTTGCCCATGTCCGCTGGTCCCTCCGAGCCAGCAGCTCCGTCTGCCTCTGCTAGTACCTCGAACATGGCGCCATCTCCTGCCCTACCGTGCTACATGCGTGGCCTAGGCGGCAGCCTAGGCCACGCCCTTGTTGCAGCAGCTACTAACATCGGCACACAGATCTCAATTTTCACAACTTCTATCGCATCCAATGCTGCAACTGTCGCATCAGTCATAACTTTTGTAGTAGGAAACACTCATACCTTCACAGCCTCAGCAGCCACATCAGCGACATCTATATCATTGGCGGCCACTAGTCTAGTGACAGTTGCCATTTTAGTTGATGTTGTCCTTACGTCTCTAGGGGCAGCGTGAGCTGCTAGTGCTCTTATACTAGCTGTATCGACAGTGTTTGTGCTCTCTGCTATAGCTAAACGGCCATTCTACCTCTTCTTGCCTTCCTTTGCCCTCCTCCCGTGACGTCTACTACTTGATTTCCACTCTTGCATTTATGAACATTGCTTGCTGGTTTTTCCTCTACTGTCTGCCCTTTCCTCTTGCTCAGAATCGGGTTGGGAGTTGTCCTACATCACTCTTTACACGTGTGTAAGGTACTTCTCTTTCTCCTAAGTTCATTGGGGTGGGAGAAACTCTGCCGTTTTTTTAGTAGAGCCCCTCGTTTGTCACCATGCCTAGTGACGACGAGTCCGTCATAGTAGACTTGCAGCCGCAGTTCAATTGTACTCTTCAGACATAGTGCAAAGCTAAGGATTACGTCAAGCTAGCAGAGGACAATCGCACTACCTGTGTTGATGTGGTCATTTCCATTTTCCTCAAATGCTTGTCGATCGTGTTTGTTACTGCTACCGCTGGCTCCACTACTGGTACTAGCTTTGGTATCTCTTCCACTCCTATTGCTACTAGCACCCCCGGTGTTGCTTATGCTACTGGAACCCTTGCTGTTGCGTCACACCAGCATGACTTCTTCTCCCAACCGCCTGTCTTGTCTCAAGGCCTCACCTTCTCCTCGTGAGAAGTGTGTTCTAGCACCTGGGCTCAAGGCGAGCGTCTCTAGGAGTAAAAACTTACCCCTGATCCTACTGTGAACCCTCTTTTATCCCTGATCTTGTTGAAGCTACTCGTGCTACCCGCGCTGTCATACCCACTATGCATGAGTACCTAGTAGATGACATGGGCACGTTCAACGCCGATCCCTCCGCTGGCCGTCAAGTTGACCCTTTTGGTGATTACACTATGTTTCGCCATTGCACCACCATCACCGGTCAGGATGCACAATGCGCCCTCATGGTTAAGTTCAACATGATTCTCATGCGTGCTAACGAGACCACTGACGCCTATTGGGCTCACTTTCTCAATCTCCTTCATGAGCTAGGTGATGTTGGTCTTGGGTAGCTGTCGGCTGACCTCACCATGGTCAATGGGCTCATTCTTGAGCTCTTCAAACTTCTTTCCGAAATGAAAGCAGGTGAGTTGCAGTGACTTGCTTCCCGACACGTCCCAACGAAGTCTCCTCCGGGTGTCCATGCACTCTGGGACGTCACTCTTGAGCGCCTTACTGCTTGGTAGACTAGTCTCTAGAAGAAGAGACTTCATCTCTGTGGTTTCACAGGAGTTACAGCTTTTACCACCGTCTTGTCCTCCTCTACAACATCTTCGTCATCCTCTTCCTTCTCTTCCTGTACCACCTCCACAGCCTCTGCTCTTGTCTCCCAAGGCCGTGGCCGCGGTTGCGGTCGTGGCAAGAACAAGGGCAAAGAGAAGGCACCCAGCCCCTTTTCCTGCGTTCCCGGTGTTGTGGTCTGTTGGAAGTGAAGTCGTACTGACCATTGTGCACTGCACGTCTTGTACCTTTGGATGACCTCTTGATTGCTCGCGCCATGCGTGCCCACTGGACCCGCATTACTGGCACCTCTCTTGTGTCTACAACCTCCTCCCACACGGCCTCGTCCTCTTCATCGACCTCCACGTCCTCTGCCCAGGCCTACTCCACCGCTGGGACTCCGTCCCATTTTCCTCTGGTCTCATACCCTTGGGGCTGGCCGCATACTTATGGTGCACCTCTCTACATGGCTCAACCCTCCTCTGCCTACACCGTCTTGTCGTGGTTTCCCCTTTGCTTGGGTGCCTCTACCCCGGCTCTAGCGGCGTCTGTCACAGGTGACGACGAGCGTCAGCTCGAGCCGTCTCTTCTTCGGCTCTTGTACCTTTGCGATGAGGGAGGTGAGGGTGTTCCTCTGGTGGCCTTTGGTCCTACGTATGAGACTCACTCTGTTCTTTGTGGTGACTCTCCCGGTCATGTTTCTGGGCCGTTACCTTTCCTAGTCCGGTGGATTGAACATTGGGAATCTGTATTTATTCTGCGCTATGTTGTTACTTGTACCCCGTCTAATCATCATGCGCTCCATGTTGGCACTGTGTCGACATGTGGTGTTCTTCCCTTGGTGCGTGCATCATATGGCTTATGGATTCTGGATGCCGAAGCCACTCGCCACATGATTTTTGTGGATTTCTTGTTCGTCTCCTCTGGCCCTGCTAAGGCTATTCACGTTGTGTGCACCAGGTCAGGTCAGTTGCTTAACGTGCAAGGCATCAGTGCCGTTCCTTTTTGTTAGAAATCTTGAACAATTCCTTGTCACTTCAATGGCCAAAAGTGCGCTTCGGTGAGGGGAAAACATCGTTTTGGTGCCCTTGCGAATTTCTGGCAGAAATGCATCAGCTGCAGCAATGGAATTCGTAAACCACCTAAATGAAAACATTAGGAGGCACGTAACAACTCTTTGGAAAGATTAAGATGTGTAGAGTATCACCACAAAAATTTAGCATCAATGGTGGAGTGTGCTACGAGTGGTATTGTCGTACATTTTGGGTGGTGTTGTGGAGATGCAAGGAGATGGAGTCAAATACTTGTAAGAATCTTGATTGAAGACTTAGAAACTACACAAGGAGTGAGTGCCTCATATATTTGACACACAAGTACATGGAGACACTCTAGCACACACAAGAAAAATCATCAAACCTTGCCTAAGGCGTAGATTTGGCCCATGTGGTGGTTGGGGACTTTGCTAGCACCGTTGGCAGTGCCTTTGTGGTGTTGGACCACCCCAATCCATCCGCACATGGTGGTAGGTATCATCTCAAGCTTAATCACCCACAAAATGATACAAGAAATGGTGTCCATACCTTAGTTGCTGTTGGAACTGCTTGGAAATCTGCTTGGGTGGCGCATGACGCGAGGAAGTGCACAAACAAACGGCGTGTGCACTTGCTTGTCGCATGCAAGGCGTGATATGGTCGCAGGGCATGCTGGAGGGGCCGTGTCGCGGATTTAACCGGCGACTTCTTGGACTTCGCAGTGCACACTCCACTACAGCACTTTTCTCTTGCACGGCTAGCTAATTTGTGGCCCATGTGCCAACTAGAAAATGCAGATGGAAGTCCATGTGCAATTCATTGGTTTGCAATTCACATCCATACAACGCGATCAGGTTTTGTCGCTCACATGCGACGAAACTGGTTCGCACTCTGCACACTCACAAAGAAAACACAAACTCAAAAATAGAAAGTGGTACAACATCAATTTTCTCTCCCGTCCATCAAAAGAGTGTGGCCAAAACTGCCGGCCGGGGCCGGCTTGCTCGCCCGTCCTTTTCTTGCGTGTTGTCGCAATGCTTGGACCACGCAACCCTTTTGCTTTTTCTTTTCTGTTGTTTTTCTTCGCTTAGCCCAGCCAGCCGCCAAGTGCAGCCATCAGCGTTGGCGGGTTTCGCCACTCCACCAACAGTTTTGTCGGTCCAAGTGGTGCTCAGTTCCTTCCTGATGTGCCGTACGTCCCCTCCTTGGAGCTCAGCCTGGTATTGGTTCCCTCCGTGGATGATCAAAGCATGGACTTCTCTGCTAGTGGGGATGTTGGCACATTGCATCTTTGTCCCTCACGTCACGTTGTCCAGTGTGGGGTCAAG
>SZWC01007513.1:0-12917 GCA_023375785.1 Penium margaritaceum
AGTGCAGCGCGGCCGGCTTCGAACGACAGCTGCTCCAGCTGACCTGCGACGGCGTCCGCTGCCTCCTGGCCCTTGCCGCTCACGTCGTACTCCAGATCCAGCAGCCTGAGTTTTCGGTGCGCCAGATCTGCTGCGTGCTGCGCGTAGCCGAACAGGACCTTGCTCGCCGCCCTGCTCTCACGGGCGGCTGCGTCGAGCGCTTCCGTCCAGGGGTGCTTTCCAGGTTGGTTGGAGGTGCGGGGTTGGGCGGAAGAGGAGGAAGACGAAGTGGAGGAGGACGAAGACGAAGAAGAAGAGGAAGAGGAGGAAGAGGATGTTGTGGAAGAGGAGGATGGGGAGGATGAGGCGCAAATTGTGAACATGGTATGCGCGCGTCGGTTCCGTCTATGTCTGAGCGCGCATGTGGCGTTGGTGCCGTGGGCGAGCTCAGATAGGATCCACGTTCTGTTACAATCTGCGCTGCTGCTCGCGCTTGCTGTGTGGCTGGCGCTGCTGGCGTAGGTGCGAGGAGGAGAAGGGTCGCTGTAGCGGCGGCAATGCTGACGAGGGGGAGCTGCTGCGTCATTGCACGGCCGCTGCGCGTCAACCCTCCGCGCTAGACCCTGCGCCCTGGTGGACAAACGGAAACCAGAAGAGGACGACGACGAGGAGGAGGAGGAGGAGGAGGAGGAGAAGGAGGAGGAGGAGGAGGAGGCGAGCGTGGCGCGGAGGTTCGCGCGTCCGGCAGACCCTGTCGGGCGCACGGGTAGCGCGACACGGAGGGGGCTGCGGCGGCTTGCGGACGGTGGGACTGATGCACACTTCACGGCAGCAGTGAGGTGTGCGCGCCTGTGGCGGGCCCCGCTTACGGGCGGCGGAGGCGGAGGCGGATGAGCACTCAGCTGGGCCCGGTTGGTAACAGGGTCTACGTGGAGAGACGGCGGGGAGAGGAGTCGCATCGCCATGCTGCTGCTGGTGTTGGAGAGCGCGGGCGAAGGTGGAGTTGGAAGTGGGGTGGGATCGAGACAGGGGCGAATGGAGCAACAGTTGCCTGCGGAAGTTAAGGGCCAGCCGACAAGGCGGATGTCCGCAAGGCTACTCGGCAGGTGTGGGTCGAGACGCGGGGGGAAGTGGGCAGGTGTCAATGGGGTAGAGGGGGGAGGGTGCGGCAGCCGTGGAGAGGCAGGGGACGGGTTGAGAGGGGGAATCGGGTATAGGTCTCGGCAAGAGGCGATGCAGAACAGAGAGGAAGGGTCGGGTCCCCGCGCGATCGCACTCCAGCAGCAAGCCCGGGTGTTGAGCCGAGGGGGCGCGATACAGCAGCGTCACTAGACGATCAGTCGGGCCAGGTCGGGGTTAGCCCAACCCTCTCCCCTCTGACCACTGAGCGCGGGTTCACCCCCGGAGCGACTGCAGATGTGACGCTGATGAGCGGCCTGACATGTGTCGCCTGGCGCCACACCAAAAGAAGAAGCAGTCAGCTGCGAAAAGCGGCACGCAAGTCGAGCCTGCATGCAGCAGCGAGTTGAAGCACCGCACCTAGCCCCTGCTGCACTGCCGCTTTGACCAACGGCTGAAGAACTTGGCGTGGTGCATAGACATGCCTGCGGGGAGTAGTTATGGCTACCACCGATTGAGGGAAGGCCGACGGAGCAAGGGTGCGTCGTGTGCAGTCTGCAAGCGTCAGCTGGAGCGGCTTGTTTGCCCAAGGAAGGTCCCCGCTGCCCTGTGCGCTTCGTCGGCACGGGGGGGGGCGGGCAGCGCAGAAGAGCGCGAAAAATGTTTTCTATAGGTTCTATTGTGTCGGAACTCGAGTGAGGAGTCAGACCTCGTTCTCTGCAATTTGTTTGCCTTCGATTCTGTTGTCTTCTCCCTTTCGTGAGCTTAGCATGATAAGTGAGACCCATTGTGTGAACGAGTGTCATTACGAGCAAGTGCTTCTTTTGAAAACGAGTACGAAACCGCAATGGTCGAAGAAGGAACGTAGATGTCTTTCAAGTAGTGAAAAAGATTGGTATGGCCTTCCGTCCATTGAAAAGCTGAAAATCTCTTCGGCAATCATCTAGATCCTCTCAGTATTGGCGCTCGGAAAGCTAATTCCGATTGCGGGTTAGCCTAGAAACCCCCCCCCCGAAGACACCTGCGGAAAACCGACGAACGCTTCACGATGCTACGAAGACAGCGCAAATTGAAACGATCCATACGGAACCCTCCATTCAAAACCACACCACTATGCAAACGGATAGGGAGATCTTGAGCGCAGATAGTTCAGCGCAATGCCACATCCGCAACGAGTGGCACCAACCGTGCGAATGCACCAACGGTGATCAATGACGTGCTCACACGGAGAAGCACGTCTGCTTTCAATTTCCGCCTCGCTTCTTGTGGCGATATTCGACGTACGTCAGCTAGAGACGACAAAAGGCAACCGTGGGACCTAACCTGTGTTGCGGACAGAACAAAAAACTTGTTCGAAAGAGGTGCTTCGTGTTTCTACCTCCTGTGCTGTGGTGTGAAAGCAAGCTCACTCTCAAAACTACCTGTACACTACACCCAGCTCCAGAGGCTGTCAAGGGCAGGCCAATCCATGAATGTAAAATTTCCAAAAATCCCTGAATATATTATTAACTAGATTTATTATTTCATTTCATAAAAAAATAGTTTTTCGTTTTTTTTTCATTCTACCAAGAATACTTCCATGGACTTATTCTACACGTAAAAAATACAGTAACTATTATACTTCATGTAATTTACTTAATTTTATGAAAATTTTTATGTGCTTGGAATGGGAAAACAAAAATCATCCTGTATTAAGAAATGACCCACTTGACCTGACAACCAGCTTCCACATATTTAAGCAAAACATTAGCTTAATCTGATTATTTTAGTTTAAATTATTAATGTTTTAAAAAATATGGAAAAAAATTTATCGGTACAATCTCTGTCATGTCTTTTCAACGTCCCGAGTACACCGAAAACATGTCATAATTGTGCCCAACTTACTTCCTAGCTATGCCCTACTTGCCCCCTTCTTGCGCCACTATTTTTTATTGACTTCCCCCAACTTGAGATCCACATAAATCTTATTCATGCACTAAATTTCCCCTGATTATGCATTTTTTTTGCCCACATTGTGCGCTAGTTGTGCAATTGTTACACTTCATCTCATTCTCACTAGTACCCTCGTTGCACGTTATTTGTGCCCTACGTGCGTCATGGTTACTTCCTATTTTCACCCCATTTTCCCCCCGTTACGATTGAGTTGGGCCCTAGCTACGCCCTTTCTACATCCCATGTATACCCTAGTCTTGTCGTACGTACTTTGAAGTTGTGCCCTAGTTGCGCCTAAGTTGTGTCCTTGTTGCATTCACATTGGATCCAAGTTGCAACAATTATTCACCCTGGTTTCACCCTAGTTGCACCTTAGTTGCATTCAAACAGCCCCCTAGTTACGCTCTAGTTGAGTCCTGTTTACCCTAGTTACGATGTACGTCTACCCTTGTTATGCCCTTGATACATCGTACAAGCATTGATTTCAACCCTTACATTAACATTGGTTGTACCCTGGGTGCACCAATCTTACACCCTATTTGCGTGCTTGTTGTGACCTAGTTGCACCCTAGCTTTACCCTAATTGCACCCTTGTTGCACCATCGGTGTAACCTAATCTCTCTCTAGTTTTTGTTGCACCTTTCCTCTGTCCCATTTGCACCCTAGTAGGTCCCAATTTGCGCCCAAATTAGAATCTAGTTGTACCCTGTAACATTTTGGTTGTACCCAAGTTATGCTTCAGTTATCCCCTTGTTGTACCGTTGTTGTGCTTGCTAGGTTCTCTCTCGATGCGTCCTGTTTGCGCCCTAGATTTTCCCTCCCTAGTTTTACCTTAGTTGCACCCAAGTTATGCCCTCGTTTTCCCTATCGGGCCGGAGATGCTTTCTAGTTGTGCTCGAGTTGCACCCTAGTTACACCATTGTTGCACCCTATTCTAATGCTATCCGTGCCCTAGTTATGCCCTATTTGTATCCTAGTTCCGCCCTACTTGGGCCCTTTTTCACCTAACTTACGCCTAATTGAGCCCTAGTTCCACCCTAGTTGCATCTTAATTGCACGCTAATTACTCACCGCGTTTGCCCTAGTTATCGCATTTTGCTCCTAAGTTACGCCCTACCTGATTCCCACATGCACCTGACATGCATCCTAGCTTTGCCATTTTTGCTACCTAGATTCACCCTCGTTAACGCCTAGTTGCACCTATATGTTTCTTCGATGCATCCCATTACATCCTATGTGAGCTTTAGTTGTAACCTAGTTAACCCCCACTTACATCCTAGTTGTACTCTAGTTGTACCCTTATTGCTCTCTGATTCTGCCTTAGGTTCATCCTTGCTCAGGATTTTTTTTCCTTGCTTAAGCCCTAGTTGTGCTTTAATTGTGCTGCTTTTGAGTCCTAGTGTAGGCCAAGTTGCACCTTACTTTTTCCCTAGTTACACCCTATTCGAGTCCTAACGCCACCCTTGTTATTTCCTAGTTCCAGCATAGGTGCACCCTCTTTACGGCCGGATCTTAGCCAAGTTGTGCCCTATATGTACCCTCGTTGCATCCTTGCGTAATAGTTGTGCCCTTGTTGCATCATAGCTGTACCCTTGTTGCGCCCTAAGTTGTACCCTAGTTATACCTAAGTTGTGTCCTTGTTGCATACTAGTTGTACCCTAGTTGCGCCTTCTTGCGCCCACCAAAGTTACTTCCTAGTTGCGTCTAACTCTAGTTGTGTCCTCTTATTCATTTGTGCTCTATTTACAGTCTTGTTGCACCTTACTTGTGCATTTGTCTCACGTTTGTTGCACTCTACTTATGCCCTAGCTACACCATAGATGTGCCAGAGTCGCACCCTACTTGCACCTTAGTTGTGACTTAGTTGCGTCCTAGTTGTACCCTAGTTGCACCAGAGTTGTGTCCTCGTTACACCTTGTTCGTGTTCTAGTTGTATCCAAGTTAGGCCCTAGTTGTAATATCATTATGTCCTAGTTTTGCTACAGATAAGACCTAATTGTGTCTTTGTTGTGATCTATTTGCTCACTAGCAACTTCCTAGTTGTGCCCTTCTTGTGTCCTTCATGTACCGCAGTTGTACTCTTGTTCCAACGAGGTTGTGCCCTAGTTGCGCTCAAGTTACACCTTAGTTTCTCCTTCCTTACACCACACTTAGAATTGTGTTGCACACTGGTTGAGCCCTAGTTCCGTCCTAATTATTTCCTCCTTTCTTGCAAGCTACGTATGAGTTGTTTCATGCTTGGTCCCTTTGTGTATCCTAGCTGTATCCTACTTACACCCTAGGTACACCCTCGTTGCAACCCCATTGCATCATATTTCCTCCCTATTTGTGCTCAAGTTGCGTCCAAGTCATGCCCTCATCAAGCCCAATTCTAGTTTTAGCTATGTCTTGAAATTTATATCATTGTGCCCTTGTTGTACTTCAATTCATCCCTCATTGTGTCCTATTTTTGCACTAGTTGTGCCCTACTTGCACCCTTGTTGTACCTTGATTGCGCCATTGTTTTACCCAAGGTACACACTATTTCTTCTCTTGTTGCGCCCTTAGGTGCATCCTAGTTGCACCAGAGTTGGGCCTTGAATACCCTAGTTACACCCTAATTACACCCTCGCTACAAAATCTTTGCACTTCTGTTTTGCACTCGGTGCGGCCAAGTTGTGCCCTTGTTGTACTGTACTCGTGCCCTTGTTTGTCTCTATTCACGTCCTAACTGCACCTTGTTGTGTCCTAGTCGCATCCTAGTTGTACCTAGGCTATGATCTAGTTTCAACCTTGTTGTGCCTTTGTTGCACCCTAGTTGTACCCTACTTGCATCCTATGTGCGTCCTAGTTTAATCTAAGTTGCTCCATAGTCGCTGCCTTGTTGTGCCCCACTTGTCCCCGACTTGTGAGCTACTTGCCTCCTACTTGTACACTAGTTGTACCCTAGTCTTGTCCTAGTTGTGCCTTTGTTGTACCATAGTTGTGCCGTTTTTGTATCATAGAAGCATCCTGGATGTATCTAGTGGGTTCATAGGTGCGTCTATATTGTGCCCTACATTCCCCTTGGAAAAGCAAAGGATAGAAACTTTATCTTCACAGTACACCCTTGTTGTGAACTGATCTCATCCTACATGCATGGTAGTTCTTGTTTAGTTACGCATGCATTGAATCCTACTTACAACCTAGTTATGCCCTCAATACGCCCTAGTTATGACCAAGTTGTACCCCGCTCATGCGATAATAATACACTCGTTGTGCCCATGTTGCACCCTAGTCTCGTCCAAGTTGCGGCTTAGTCACACCCTTGTTGGGCCGTATTTGTGCCCTAATTGTGATTTTTGGACTCGTGAAGTAAGTGATCAATGTTCACAACACATTGTATAACATTATAGACAGATGCCAACTTTGTCCTGTCACTGTGCACGAAAGCCATGCCCTGCGACTATTCATTGAATGTTTGCTTCCTTTCTCTTCATTGTATTATGCTTATACTATGATTTCCCACTCTGACCATGTGCCACTCATGCTATCGCTTAGAAAACCTGACCATACATGGTGTAATGTTCTGGTCATGGTCAGTGACATCTGCCTACTTTGGAAGGTCATTGTGCACAATAGCCACGCTGTGCCACTAGTCAAGCCCTGGTTGAACTTTGGTTTCACCCTACTTATGCACTAGTTTGGCCCTTGTTTCACACTGGTTGCGCCTCATTTGTACTTAAGTTGCTTCTGATTTATGCCCTAACTTCTCCCTACTTGTGATGCAACAGCTCTTGGTTGAAGCCTAGTGGCATCCTAGTGGCACCCTAGTTGCACCTTGACCGTACTCTAGTCGAGCCCTAGTTCCACCATTACGCCCTTGTTGTGCTCGTGTTGTGCTCTAGTTACGCCCAAGTTGCGGTCTTCAAGTACCTTTGTTTTTCTCTACTTGTATTCTAGGTCCTAGTTGCATTGTATTGAAACTCTGTAGTATTTCTATTGGTGTCCTAATCTTCCCCTGATTGTACCTTTAACACGTCATGTTGAATCCTAGTCATGTCCTAGTTTCACTCTGGTTGCGCCCTAGTTGTAGTCTTGTTGGGCCTAAGTTCAGGCCTTGCTGCATTGTAGCTGCATCCCAGATTTGCCTTGGTTCCTCCTTAGTTTTACCCTGGTTGTGTCCTGGTTGTAACCTTGTTATGCTTAAGTTACTCTCTACTTGCACCCTAGTTGGAGGGCCACTCACCCATTATTGGACAAAAGCAAGAAAAAATCCAATAGGAGTATCAAGTTGACAAAATTGGAAATTCAAAACGTAGACACAAAGATAAATGTGAGATCGGAGCATGTCGATTCAATGCACCGATTAGTGCAAAGAAGACAAGGGTATGCAGAAAAAATGCTGAGTGTAGTCAAGAGTTGGATTCATGAGTGAAAAGTGGAGTAAGGTCAGCAAGGAGTAGTAATGGAGCGATTGTAGATAACTATGAAGAAAATGATAACAACAGAGACATGGCAGCAAGGCGGTAGAACCAAAGGTGAACATAATTCAATGACTAGTTTATGTTGAACTGAGATGGAGTGAACGTCATCTACTTAATCTTACATAATAGACACATTACTTGTTTCTTAACGCCACGCTGTAGTGACACGTTCAATTCATTCAGGGATACTCTACTCAGAATCAACGGTAAGAATTGGTGACCTGTCGCCAAAGTGGTTCAAGTCGAGACCTGATCTCGCCTCATTTTCTGGAGAATAACCCTCTTGAATTTGGCAAGATGGACTTGATTTCCAGTGTGCATGATGGGGGATGTCTTGGGTCATTGATGTCTTCAAAGAGAGTGCGACACTTGAGGGATTGTTAGTGTACTGTTTCAAAGAGAGTGCGACACTTGAGGGATTGTTACTGTAATCTAGTGGAGCTGACTAGGGTTCTATATTGATCCAAGGAGAATGTACTGCATGGTTGCATCCAGTTTGACTTCTTGTACAATTCTGTAGTAATCGGTGTGATTGACTCTCTTGAGGCATTTTTTAATGTCTAGGAAAGTTTTTGTGCTTGACGGAATCGAACGTGTGCTGATGTTGTAGGCAGTCGACAGAAAGAGGTAAATGTGGTACTCTCTAATGAATGTGTGATGGAATTTCTTCCAGACTGCATCATTCCACGTGTCAAAACTTGGGAAACCAAGTCTAGTTCAAGAATGTCCATACATTCATGTTGTTCAGCCATGTTGGGGCTGAAATTTGTTCAGAGAAGGAAATGCCACAAGCATTTTCTTGATGAAAATTTCTGCTGATGGCTTGGTGAATGTTTTGTTTGAGAGAGGTGAAATGCGATGCTGCTCAAAAACATGTGCGGCTAGGAGAGGACTACTGTCAGAATGTTTTGAGAGATTTGGTTCCAATATGCACAAGGATGAGGTATTGCAGGTGATTTTGAAGGTTCCACTATCGCTGTTGAAAATTTGAGTTGATGTTGTCCTAACTAGAGTAAATTGAGAGCTACATGAGGATTCATTGGGCCGATATGTTGCAAGAGCTTCTGCTCTTGTTGAATAGCGTTCAAGAAGGACCAAAGTCCATGCATAAACATTGCTAAAGTGTTTTTGTTCCTGATTGGTTGAGGCATTTGACTAGGACCCAGGAGGAAGTTGGAAATGCTGGCACTAGTCACTGTGAGTACAGGACCGAGGTCCTGGCAAGAGATAGCTATAACACTACTCTTGTCGCAAGGATAGAGAGTCATGTGTAGCAAGGGGAAGACAGCAGCCGACACGATTCAAGAGCTACAACTGCTAGTGATGAATTTTGTGGACGCAGGACCAAATCATGATTTGGAGGTGAAGTGCTACTGAGATGGTAGGGGAACTGTAGGGGTGCGGCGCATGCTTACTGCTTTCAAGGGAGCTTCCACGATGCAACGTTCAGTAAATGCACTACCACTCTAATCTTGCTGGATCCAAATTTCCATTCTGAAAGTACTTGTAGAGGGAGAAAAGAATGTACCTTCTTTGTTTCAAGCACAAAGGACTTATTGAACGGCATCGTGGTTGTAGGGAAAAAAACACAAGTTGCAAAGCTGTTGCTTGATGGTGCTGAACAGGAAGAATGGCGCCATCCAGTTCACGAAGGGATACAACAGGTGATTGGTTTTTTGACCCAATGCAAAGTTGTTGAAGTGGGTGCAGTGGCCGAACCTCATCTGCTATGAGCTTGCTGATGGCAAAGGAGGCGTAGATACGGGGTTGATACCTAGGCACAAGTTTCTCACGTGCTGAGGCGGCCGGGCCACTAACTTACAGATGTTGATGATGTGCCAAATGGAGCGAGTTGATGCTGGACATGATAGCTGCAAGAGGATGGAGGTAGAGGCCTATGTGAAAGAAACTTTTTGTAGAGGGTAGCAACATGCTGAGAGGAGGTGAAGATGACTTGAAGGTGGATGTAGGGACACCAGACACATCGAGTTACATGATGAGCGTGAGATCTATGCGAAAGATTTAGTAGGGTAAACTGCTTGACATGGTTCGAGTGTGAAAAATCAAATGGAAAACTCTAGGAGGTTGCATGAAGACCTTGCCATAGAAACTTAGAGTTGGTGAATCAAAGCGCTGAGGCCGGAAGGCGTTGGGATCTACCAAGTGCATCCAGCTTGGAAGTCCTGTGATGTTTGCCACATAATGTTGAGGCTGAGGTGGAGACGCGAGAAGGCACTGATGTAGGAAGATGACACCGGCAGAAATAAAAGGGCACAAAGGAGGAGGCACTGAAGTAGCTTACAATCTAGTGGAGTTGAGCGGCGCTAGAAGATTTTGCATGTTGCTCCCTTCACATGCCAGAAAATGAAGGCGCACTAATCCGAGACTAGGCAAAACAAGTAGAAGTAAGGGAACAACGCCACAAAAGCAGAAACGCGGGTATGGAAGCAAAAGATAGGGATCACAACTTACACACGAGCACATGAGAGTATGCAGAGAGTACTCAATATTTGTTTGAGTGATGAGTAAAAGATTGAATTCAGTAGAGAGACAAGAGACAACTAAACGAATGGTGAAAGTGAGCGACAAAGATATCACAGAGCGAAGATATGGGGCCGTGACTGCAAAACCAAAGGCAAACAAGATAAAATGATTGCCTTTTGGGTTGATATCCAAGGTATTGAAACTCCTCCAATATGCACAAGCATCTTGTATTCTAGCCATATGCAATGTGGTGACATGATCACAGTGGCATAAGCGGCTCGTCTCAGACTCACCACTAGCAATTGGAGACCCATTGCAGAGGTACATCTTCGCTTATCCAAAGGATATAGGTTTGATGGAGACATGTTTTTAGCACTTGCTCCCTAGTTGCACCCTAGCCATGTGCTCATTACTACCTAGTTGTACCTTGGTTATGCCCTACATGAGCCCTTGTGCTTCATTTATGCCCTCGCGCCCTAGTTGTACCTAGCCGTACCCTAGTTTCTCCTCCATTTTGTATTAGTTGCTGGAAGCCTAGTTTCACCCTGGTTGCATCCTCATTGCACTAGAGTTGCACCCTAGTTGTGTTGGTTTTTTCACGCATCTCTCATTTGTACTCTGTTGTGTCCTCCCACCTTGTGTACATCGGCGTGCAGATGACTGACGGTAAGATGCAACGCTGCTGGAGTGTCGTCCGGTGGAGCCGACGCAAGCTGAGGCCTACACGCAGTTTGCTGGAGCCTCCTCCCTCCAACGTGCTCAGCTCCATCGGCAGTCGTGCGCTAGCAGTCATTGTCATTGCATATGCTGTGTGCACGTGTCCATTGCCGTGTCTGAATGTGCTGTTGCGCTCGTAGCGCCATGTTATGCCTAGGTTGCAAGTTTCATGTTTATCGGGCATCGTTGGTACCGGGGATTAGCGTAGACGTTGCCTGGGTTTGGGCAGCCGTAACTCCTCACTGCTGTTTTTCTAGCTGGTTTTGATCGCACAACTACGTTCGCAACGTGCATGTTATGGGTGGTCTAGTTTTCAGGCAAAACGAATGGCGCCCAGGTTTTGGGCTGTCGGCCGTCGGGCAGGGCTCACCGAGAAAACCCTGCTTGCTGGAAAATAGTTTTGTTTTCTGATTGGCTTAGAAGCTGAGTAACAAGCTCTACAGAGCTGGGGGGGAGCTAGAATTTGGAGGGGTTTCCCATTGTTACTTATTCTCGGTTCTTAATAAGTCATTTCTAGTTTTTAGTTGTTGTTTGGCGCCAACTCTGGAGCGCGCAGTTTTGAGTAACACCAGAGCTCTCAGACTTCGGCTGTGGTGCAGCAGATTGAGGGTGAGCTTAAGCAACGAGCGCTGGTTCCCGCACGCTGCATCAACAACGCTGTTGCCCCAACCCGCTGCCATAGAAGTGTTTCCAGCTAGTTGATCCATAGGTTGGCCTTAGTTACACTTTACCTTAGCTCTGGTTGCGCCCTAGCAACGCCCTAGTTACATACTCGTGCCCCAATTATGCATTCGCTCCGCCTTAGTCCTAGTTGTACTGTACTTGTGTCCAAGTTTTGACTTGGTCGCACCCGAGTTGCACCATGGTTGCACCCTACTTTGTGTCCTTTTTGCACCCAACTGTGCCATTGTTGAACCTAAGTTAAACCCTAGTCGCACCGAAGTTGTGATACAAATGCAAGGTGGTTCCTCACAGGGATAGCCCTAGTTGCATCTTGGCTACACCTTGGTTGTGCCCTAATCACACCTTTTTTTGTGCTCTCGTCACACTCTATTGGCGCCTTGAGTATGCCAAATGTGGCCGAACACCATGAAGACTAGCCACATTGAGGTTCTAGTTGTCAGCTTTGTTGATGAATGCTAGGCAATGTTGTATCCCTCATCTTGGTTTTCCCCTTATTACTGCTGTTCACTTGTGTTATCATATGCCAAACTTCCTCACACATGGTATGTCTTCGTGGTTGAAGACTATGGAGTTTTGTGACTTCCAAGGGGCAATATGCACACCACGAGCCACACTATGCCACTAGGTCTCCTTTGCTCTCTCACTCCATGCCTCGTCAAGTCGCTCTCTACCTCCCTAGCTCCCTCCCTGTTGCTTCCGCACTCATTCCCTTATGTGCTCTGGTGCTCCATTGCTCCCTCACTCTCTCCCTCCACCTAGTACGGACCCGCTCCCTTCCCTTCCACACAAGTGATTGTCAGGGGAGCTGGTGCACGGACAGAATTGTCTTCCAAGCTTGGATCCAGCCGCAACTACCGGAGTGGAGGTAACCCTACAAGCAGAGGCATGGCGTTGGTCCCTTCCTCTGAAATCTGTTGTACTTTCTTAGAGTCAGGAGGCACATCCGAACCTCATACCCGAAAAGTAAATCACCCATGTGATAACGACAAGACCAGCCGAGAGAGGCGCTCATAGCAGCGGCGTGGCCTTTGTGACTGGATTGCCCTTGTGCATAACTCACAGGCGTGGGGTTTGCATCCAGACCTGGTTGCTGTGCAGATCTTGACGAAGAAGGTGCGAAGGTGACATCACCAGACCCTTGACATTTCACTTAAAAAAACATGTCTCGCAGTCTGCACATCCATAACGTGTCACTAGAGTGTTACGCTAGAAACAGACAGTCTCTTTCTCTTTCGAAGGATAATTCATGGGGTCATTGTCGAGGGGGCTCTAGGTTGTGCTTTGCAATGTACGCCTTTGCCTCCGTTATGTCCTGCGAGAGAAGAGAGCAGGGCATAATGGCGATCCTGCCTCAAGATGCAACAGGGACAGGAACAAGGCCGTTGAGCCTACGCACAAGTGGAGGTTTGACATTGACAAAGGATCAGTGTCGCACCTTCGGAGTGGAGTGTGGAGGGCGAGTAAATAAGAGATACAAGTGTGGCCAGAGAGGAGGGAGGAAATAGGAAGGAGAGAGGGAGACAGACAAAAAGGGAGGGGAGGGAGGGGGGAGGGAGA
>SZWC01007513.1:60276-104281 GCA_023375785.1 Penium margaritaceum
AGAGAGGCACACGCGCACGCGCACGCAGAGAGGCACACACGCACGTGCACATAGAGAGGCACACGTGCACGTGCACGCAGAGAGGCACAGGTGCACGCGCACGCAGAGAGGCACACGCGCACGCGCACGCGCACGCAGAGAGGCACACACGCACGTGCACGCACAGAGGCACACGCGCACGCGCACGCACAGAGGCACACGCACACGCGAACGCATAGAGGCACATGTGCACGCGCATGCACAAAGGCACACGCGCACGCACAGAGGCACACGCGCACGCGCACGCAAAATGGCACGCGCGCACGCGCACGCACAGAGGCACATGTGAACGCGCACGTAGAAAGGTACACGCGGACGTGCATATAGAGAGGCACACGCGCACGCACACGTAGAGAGGAACACGTGTATGCTCTTGCAGAGAGGAAAACACACATGCGCACACAGAGAGGCACACGCGCAAGCGCACGCAAAGAGGCACACGCGCACGTGTACGGAGAGAGGCACACGTGGACGCACACGTAGAGAGGCACACGTGCACGCGCATGCATAGAGGCACACGTGCACGCGCACGTACAGCAGCACACTCGCACGTGCATGCAGAGAGGCACACGCGCATGCGCACGCAGAGAGGCACACGCGCACGCGCACGCAGAGAGGCACACGCGCACACGCAAGCACAGAGGCACACACGCACGCGCACGCAGAGAGGCACACGTACACGCGTATGCAGAGGGGCACACGCTCACGCGCACACAGAGAGGCACATGTGTACGCGCATGTATAGAGGTACACGCGCATGCCCACGTAGAGAGGCACACGCGCATGCGCACTCGGAGAGGCAAACACGCACGCGCACACGGAGAGGCAAACACGCACGCGCATGTAGAGAGGCTTACACGCACCCGCACGCAGAGAGGCACACGAGCAGGCGCACGCAAAGAGGCACATGCGCACACACACACAGTGAGGCACACGGGCACACGTACACAGAGAGGCACATGTGCACGCGCACATAGAGAGGCACACGCGCACGCACACGCAGAGAGGCACACGCGCACGCGCACGCAGAGAGGCACACGCGCACGTGCACATAGAGAGGCGCACACGCACGCGCACGCAGAGAGGCACACGAGCACGGGCACGTAGAGAGGCACACGCGCATGCGCACGTGCACGTTGAGAGGTTCACGTACACGTGCACACAGAGAGGCACATGCGCACGCACACGCAGAGAGGGACACAGGCACGTGCACGCAGAGAGGCACACGTGCACATAGAGAGGCACACGCGCATGCAGAGAGGCACACGTTCACATAGAGAGGCACACGCGCATGCAGAGACGCACACGCGCATGTGCATGTAGAGAGGCACACGCGCACGCACACGCAAAGAGGCACATGCGCATGCGCACGCAGAGAGGCACACGCGCATGCGCACGTAGAGAGGCACACGCGCATGCGTACGTAGAGAGGCACACGTGCACGTGCACGGAGAGAGGCACACGCGCACGTGCACGCAGAGAGGCACACGTACACATAGAGAGGCACACGCGCATGCAGAGAGGCGCACGCGCACGCACAGAGGCTCACGCACACGCGCACGCACAGAGGCACACGTGCACGCGCTCGCACAGAGGCACATGCGCACGCGCACGCAAAGAGGCACATGTGCACGCGCACACACAGAGGCATACGCGCACGCGCACCGACAGAGGCACACGCGCACGCGCACACACAAAGGCACACGCGCACGCGCACGCGCACGCACAGAGGCACACGCGCACACGCACGCACATAGGCACACGCGCACGCAGAGAGGCACACGTGCACGCGCAAGCAGAGAGGCATACGTGCATGCTCACGCATAGAGGCACACACACACGCGCACACATTGAGGCGAACGCGCACGCGCACGTGGAGAGGCACACGCACACGTGCACGTGCACCTAGAGAGGCACACGCGCACCCTACGCAGAGAGGCACACGTGCACACGCTCCCAGAGAGGCACACGCGCACGCGCACGCAGATAGGCACACGCGCATGCGTATGCAGAGAGGCACACGTGCACGCGCTTGCAGAGAGGCACACGCGCATGCACACGTAGAGAGGCACACGCGCATGCGCACGCAGAGAGGCAAATGTGGACGCCCACGCAGAGAGGCAAATGTGGACGCCCACGCAGAGAGGCACACGCCCACGCGCACGCGCATGCAGAGAGGCACATGCGCACGCACACGTAGAGAGGCACACGCACACGCGCACACAGAGAGGCACACGCGCACGCACATGCAAAGAGGCACACGCGGACGTACACGCAGAGAGCCACACGCACACGTGCACACACAGAAGTACACGCGCACGCACATACACAGAGGCAATCGCGCACGTGCATGCACAGAGGCACATGTGCACGTGCACGCACAAAGGCACACGTGCACATGCACACACAAAGGCACACGCACACGTGCACGCACAGAGGCACACGCGCACGGGCACGCACAGAGGCACAAGCGCACGTGCACGCATAGAGGCACACGTGCACGCGCAGGCAGAGCGGCACACATGCATGCTCACGCAGAGAGGCACACGCACACGCGCATGCAGAGAGGCACACGCACAAGCGCACGCAAAGAGGCACACACGCACGTGCACGCAGAGAGGCACACGTGAACGTGCACGCAGAGAGGCACACGTGCACGCGCATGGAGAGAGGCGCACACGCACGCGCACGCAGAGAGGCACATGCGCACACGCACGTAGAGAGGCGCTCACTCACGCGCACGCCGAGAGGCACACGCGCACGCGCACGCAAAGAGGCACACGTGTACGCGCTTGCAGAGAGGCACACGCGCACGTATACGTACAGAGGCACATGCGCACGCGCATGCAGAGAGGCACACGCACATGCGCACGCAAAGAGGCAAACACGTACGGGCACGCACAGAGGCACACACGCATGCGCACGCAGAGAGGCACATGCGCACGCGCACGCAAAGGGGCACACGCGCACGCGCATTCAGAGAGGCACACGCACACGCGCACGTAGAGAGGCCTACGTACACGTGCACGCAGAGAGGCACATGCGCACGCGCACGCACAAAGGCACTAGCGCAAGCGCACGCACAGGGGCACTCGTGCACGTGCACGCACAGAGGCACATGTGTACGCGCACGCACGGAGGCACAGTCGCATGCGCACGCACAAAGGCACACACGCACGCGCACACACAAAGGCACACATGCACGTGCAAGTATAGAGGCACACGCGCACGTACACGCAGAGACGCACACGCGCACGTGCATGCAAAGAGGCACACATGCACGCTCACGAAGAGAGGCACACGCGCATGCGCACGCAAAGAAGCACACCTGCACGTGCATGTAGAGAGGCACACGTGCACGTGGACACAGAGAGGCACACTTGCACGCACACACAAACAGGCACACGCGCACGCGCACGTAGAGAGGCAAACGCTCACGCGCACGCAAAATGGCACATGCGCACGCGCACGCAGAGAGGCACACACGCATGCGCATGCAGAGACGGACACGTGCACGTGCACGCAGAGAGGCACACATGCACGCGCACGCAGAGAGGCACACATGGTCGCGTACACAGAGAGGCACACGCACATGCGCATGCAGAGAGGCACATGCACACGCGCACGCAGAGAGGCTAATGCGCACGCGCACGCAGAGTGGCACACGTGCACTCGCACGCAGAGAGGCACACGAGCACACACAGGCAAAGAGGCACACGCGCACGTGCACGCAGAGAGGAACACGCGCATTCACACGCAGAGAGACACATGCGCACGCGCATGCAGAGAGGCACACGTGCACGCGCACGCAGAGAGGCACGCGAGTACCCGCATGGATAGAGGCACACGCGCACGCGCACGGAGAGAGGCACAGGCCCAAGCGCACACGAAGAGGCACACGCACACGCGCACGCAGAAAGGCACACGCGCACGCGCACGCAGAGAGGCACACGCGCACGCGCACGCAGAGAGGCACACGAGCACGCGCACACAGAGAGGGAAACACGCACGCGCACGCAGAAAGGCACACATGCACCTACACATAGAGATGCACACGCGCACGCGCACGCAGAGAGGCACACGTGCACGTGCACGCAGAGAGGCACACGTGCACGCGCACGCAGAGAGGCACACGCGCACGCGCACGCGCACGCAGAGAGGCACACACGCACGCGCACGCAGAGAGGCACACGTGCACGTGCACGCAGAGAGGCACACGTGCACGCGCACGCAGAGAGGCACACGCGCACGCGCACGCGCACGCAGAGAGGCACACACGCACGCGCACGCAGAGAGGCACACGTGCACGTGCACGCAGAGAGGCACACGTGCACGCGCACGCAGAGAGGCACACGCGCACGCGCACGCGCACGCAGAGAGGCACACACGCACGCGCACGCAGAGAGGCACACGTGCACGTGCACGCAGAGAGGCACACGTGCACGCGCACGCAGAGAGGCACACGCGCACGCGCACGCGCACGCAGAGAGGCACACACGCACGCGCACGCAGAGAGGCACACGTGCACGTGCACGCAGAGAGGCACACGTGCACGCGCACGCAGAGAGGCACACGCGCACGCGCACGCGCACGCAGAGAGGCACACACGCACGCGCACGCAGAGAGGCACACGTGCACGTGCACGCAGAGAGGCACACGTGCACGCGCACGCAGAGAGGCACACGCGCACGCGCACGCGCACGCAGAGAGGCACACACGCACGCGCACGCAGAGAGGCACACGTGCACGTGCACGCAGAGAGGCACACGTGCACGCGCACGCAGAGAGGCACACGCGCACGCGCACGCGCACGCAGAGAGGCACACACGCACGCGCACGCAGAGAGGCACACGTGCACGTGCACGCAGAGAGGCACACGTGCACGCGCACGCAGAGAGGCACACGCGCACGCGCACGCGCACGCAGAGAGGCACACACGCACGCGCACGCAGAGAGGCACACGTGCACGTGCACGCAGAGAGGCACACGTGCACGCGCACGCAGAGAGGCACACGCGCACGCGCACGCGCACGCAGAGAGGCACACACGCACGCGCACGCAGAGAGGCACACGTGCACGTGCACGCAGAGAGGCACACGTGCACGCGCACGCAGAGAGGCACACGCGCACGCGCACGCGCACGCAGAGAGGCACACACGCACGCGCACGCAGAGAGGCACACGTGCACGTGCACGCAGAGAGGCACACGTGCACGCGCACGCAGAGAGGCACACGCGCACGCGCACGCGCACGCAGAGAGGCACACACGCACGCGCACGCAGAGAGGCACACGTGCACGTGCACGCAGAGAGGCACACGTGCACGCGCACGCAGAGAGGCACACGCGCACGCGCACGCGCACGCAGAGAGGCACACACGCACGCGCACGCAGAGAGGCACACGTGCACGTGCACGCAGAGAGGCACACGTGCACGCGCACGCAGAGAGGCACACGCGCACGCGCACGCGCACGCAGAGAGGCACACACGCACGCGCACGCAGAGAGGCACACGTGCACGTGCACGCAGAGAGGCACACGTGCACGCGCACGCAGAGAGGCACACGCGCACGCGCACGCGCACGCAGAGAGGCACACACGCACGCGCACGCAGAGAGGCACACGTGCACGTGCACGCAGAGAGGCACACGTGCACGCGCACGCAGAGAGGCACACGCGCACGCGCACGCGCACGCAGAGAGGCACACACGCACGCGCACGCAGAGAGGCACACGTGCACGTGCACGCAGAGAGGCACACGTGCACGCGCACGCAGAGAGGCACACGCGCACGCGCACGCGCACGCAGAGAGGCACACACGCACGCGCACGCAGAGAGGCACACGTGCACGTGCACGCAGAGAGGCACACGTGCACGCGCACGCAGAGAGGCACACGCGCACGCGCACGCGCACGCAGAGAGGCACACACGCACGCGCACGCAGAGAGGCACACGTGCACGTGCACGCAGAGAGGCACACGTGCACGCGCACGCAGAGAGGCACACGCGCACGCGCACGCGCACGCAGAGAGGCACACACGCACGCGCACGCAGAGAGGCACACGTGCACGTGCACGCAGAGAGGCACACGTGCACGCGCACGCAGAGAGGCACACGCGCACGCGCACGCGCACGCAGAGAGGCACACACGCACGCGCACGCAGAGAGGCACACGTGCACGTGCACGCAGAGAGGCACACGTGCACGCGCACGCAGAGAGGCACACGCGCACGCGCACGCGCACGCAGAGAGGCACACACGCACGCGCACGCAGAGAGGCACACGTGCACGTGCACGCAGAGAGGCACACGTGCACGCGCACGCAGAGAGGCACACGCGCACGCGCACGCGCACGCAGAGAGGCACACACGCACGCGCACGCAGAGAGGCACACGTGCACGTGCACGCAGAGAGGCACACGTGCACGCGCACGCAGAGAGGCACACGCGCACGCGCACGCGCACGCAGAGAGGCACACACGCACGCGCACGCAGAGAGGCACACGTGCACGTGCACGCAGAGAGGCACACGTGCACGCGCACGCAGAGAGGCACACGCGCACGCGCACGCGCACGCAGAGAGGCACACACGCACGCGCACGCAGAGAGGCACACGTGCACGTGCACGCAGAGAGGCACACGTGCACGCGCACGCAGAGAGGCACACGCGCACGCGCACGCGCACGCAGAGAGGCACACACGCACGCGCACGCAGAGAGGCACACGTGCACGTGCACGCAGAGAGGCACACGTGCACGCGCACGCAGAGAGGCACACGCGCACGCGCACGCGCACGCAGAGAGGCACACACGCACGCGCACGCAGAGAGGCACACGTGCACGTGCACGCAGAGAGGCACACGTGCACGCGCACGCAGAGAGGCACACGCGCACGCGCACGCGCACGCAGAGAGGCACACACGCACGCGCACGCAGAGAGGCACACGCGCACGCGCATGCAGAGGCACACGTGCACGCGCACGCAGAGAGGCACACGCGCACGCGCACGCGCACGCAGAGAGGCACACACGCACGTGCACGCACAGAGGCACACGCGCACTCGCACGCACAGAGGCACACGCACACGCGAACGCATAGAGGCACATGTGCACGCGCATGCACAAAGGCACACGCGCACGCACAGAGGCACACGCGCACGCGCACGCAAAATGGCACGCGCGCACGCGCACGCACAGAGGCACATGTGAACGCGCACGTAGAAAGGTACACGCGGACGTGCATGTAGAGAGGCACACGCGCACGCACACGTAGAGAGGAACACGTGTATGCTCTTGCAGAGAGGAAAACACACATGCGCACACAGAGAGGCACACGCGCAAGCGCACGCAAAGAGGCACACGCGCACGTGTACGGAGAGAGGCACACGTGGACGCACACGTAGAGAGGCACACGTGCACGCGCATGCAGAGAGGCACACGTGCACGCGCACGTACAGTAGCACACTCGCACGTGCACGCAGAGAGGCACACGCGCACGCGCACGCAGAGAGGCACACGCGCACGGGCACGCAGAGAGGCACACGCGCACATGCAAGCACAGAGGCACACACGCACGCGCACGAAGAGAGGCAAACGTACACGCGTATGCAGAGGGGCACACGCTCACGCGCACACAGAGAGGCACATGTGTACGCGCATGTATAGAGGTACACACGCATGCCCACGTAGAGAGGCACACGCGCACGCGCACTCGGAGAGGCAAACACGCACGCGCACACCGAGAGGCAAACACGCACGCGCATGTAGAGAGGCTTACACGCACCCGCACGCAGAGAGGCACACGAGCAGGCGCACGCAAAGAGGCACATGCGCACGCACACGCAGTGAGGCACACGGGCACACGCACACAGAGAGGCACATGTGCACGCGCACATAGAGAGGCACACGCGCACGCACACGCAGAGAGGCACACGCGCACGCGCACGTAGAGAGGCACACGCGCACGTGCACATAGAGAGGCGCACACGCACGCGCACGCAGAGAGGCACACGAGCACGCGCACGTAGAGAGGCACACGCGCATGCGCACGTGCACGTTGAGAGGTTCACGTACACGTGCACACAGAGAGGCACATGCGCACGCACACGCAGAGAGGGACACAGGCACGTGCACGCAGAGAGGCACACGTGCACATAGAGAGGCACACGCGCATGCAGAGAGGCACACGTTCACATAGAGAGGCACACGCGCATGCAGAGTCGCACACGCGCATGTGCATGTAGAGAGGCACACACACACGCACACGCAAAGAGGCACATGCGCATGCGCACGTAGAGAGGCACACGCGCACGCGCACGTAGAGAGGCACACGCGCATGCGTACGTAGAGAGGCACACGTGCACGTGCACGGAGAGAGGCACACGCGCACGTGCACGCAGAGAGGCACACGTGCACATAGAGAGGCACACACGCATGCAGAGAGGCGCACGCGCACGCACAGAGGCTCACGCACACGCGCACGCACAGAGGCTCACGCACACGCGTACGCACAGAGGCACACGTGCACGCGCTCGCACAGAGGCACATGCGAACGCGCACGCAAAGAGGCACATGTGCACGCGCACACACAGAGGCATACGCGCACGCGCACCGACAGAGGCACACGCGCACGCGCACACACAAAGGCACACGCGCACGCGCACGCGCACGCACACGCACAGAGGCACACGCGCACGCGCACGCAGAGAGGCACACGCGCACGCGCACGGAGAGAGGCACAGGCCCACGCGCACACGGAGAGGCACACGCGCACGCGCACGCAGAGAGGCACACGCGCACGCGCACGGAGAGAGGCACAGGCCCACGCGCACACGGAGAGGCACACGCGCACGCGCACGCAGAGAGGCACACGCGCACGCGCACGGAGAGAGGCACAGGCCCACGCGCACACGGAGAGGCACACGCGCACGCGCACGCAGAGAGGCACACGCGCACGCGCACGGAGAGAGGCACAGGCCCACGCGCACACGGAGAGGCACACGCGCACGCGCACGCAGAGAGGCACACGCGCACGCGCACGGAGAGAGGCACAGGCCCACGCGCACACGGAGAGGCACACGCGCACGCGCACGCAGAGAGGCACACGCGCACGCGCACGGAGAGAGGCACAGGCCCACGCGCACACGGAGAGGCACACGCGCACGCGCACGCAGAGAGGCACACGCGCACGCGCACGGAGAGAGGCACAGGCCCACGCGCACACGGAGAGGCACACGCGCACGCGCACGCAGAGAGGCACACGCGCACGCGCACGGAGAGAGGCACAGGCCCACGCGCACACGGAGAGGCACACGCGCACGCGCACGCAGAGAGGCACACGCGCACGCGCACGGAGAGAGGCACAGGCCCACGCGCACACGGAGAGGCACACGCGCACGCGCACGCAGAGAGGCACACGCGCACGCGCACGGAGAGAGGCACAGGCCCACGCGCACACGGAGAGGCACACGCGCACGCGCACGCAGAGAGGCACACGCGCACGCGCACGGAGAGAGGCACAGGCCCACGCGCACACGGAGAGGCACACGCGCACGCGCACGCAGAGAGGCACACGCGCACGCGCACGGAGAGAGGCACAGGCCCACGCGCACACGGAGAGGCACACGCGCACGCGCACGCAGAGAGGCACACGCGCACGCGCACGGAGAGAGGCACAGGCCCACGCGCACACGGAGAGGCACACGCGCACGCGCACGCAGAGAGGCACACGCGCACGCGCACGGAGAGAGGCACAGGCCCACGCGCACACGGAGAGGCACACGCGCACGCGCACGCAGAGAGGCACACGCGCACGCGCACGGAGAGAGGCACAGGCCCACGCGCACACGGAGAGGCACACGCGCACGCGCACGCAGAGAGGCACACGCGCACGCGCACGGAGAGAGGCACAGGCCCACGCGCACACGGAGAGGCACACGCGCACGCGCACGCAGAGAGGCACACGCGCACGCGCACGGAGAGAGGCACAGGCCCACGCGCACACGGAGAGGCACACGCGCACGCGCACGCAGAGAGGCACACGCGCACGCGCACGGAGAGAGGCACAGGCCCACGCGCACACGGAGAGGCACACGCGCACGCGCACGCAGAGAGGCACACGCGCACGCGCACGGAGAGAGGCACAGGCCCACGCGCACACGGAGAGGCACACGCGCACGCGCACGCAGAGAGGCACACGCGCACGCGCACGGAGAGAGGCACAGGCCCACGCGCACACGGAGAGGCACACGCGCACGCGCACGCAGAGAGGCACACGCGCACGCGCACGGAGAGAGGCACAGGCCCACGCGCACACGGAGAGGCACACGCGCACGCGCACGCAGAGAGGCACACGCGCACGCGCACGCAGAGAGGCACACGCGCACGCGCACGCAGAGAGGCACACGAGCACGCGCACGCAGAGAGGCACACGCGCACGCGCACGCAGAGAGGCACACGTGCACGTGCACGCAGAGAGGCACACACGCATGCGGACGTAGAAAGGCACACGCGCACCCGCACGCAGAGAGCACACGCGCACGTGCACATAGAGAGGCACACGCGCACACGCACGCAGAGAGACACACGTGCTTGCGCACGTAGAGAGGTACAAGCGCACGCGCACGCGCACGCAGAAAGGCACACGCGCATGCGCACGCAGAGAGGGAAACGCGCACGCGCATGTAGAGAGGCACACGCGCACGCGCACGCAGAGAGGCACATGCGCATGCGCACGGAGAGAGGCACACATGCACCTGCATGCAGAGAGGCACACGCACACGCGCACGTACAGAGAAACAAGCGGAGGTGCACGGAGAGAGGCACACATGCACCTGCATGCAGAGAGGCACACGCACACGCGCACGTACAGAGAAACAAGCGGAGGTGCACGGAGAGAGGCACACGTGCACGCGCACATAGAGAGGCACACGCGCACGCGCACGCAGAGGCACACGTGCATGCACACACAGAGAGGTACACGTGCACACGCACGTAGAGAGGCACATGCGCATGCGCACGCACAGAGGCACACGTGCACGTGCACACACAGAGGTACACGCGCACGCGCATGCATAGAGGCACATGCGCATGCGCACACATAGAGGCACATGTGCACGCGCACGCACAAAGGCACACGCGCACGCGCACGCACAAAGGCACACGCACATGCGCACGCATTGAGGCACACGCGCACGCGCACGCTGAGAGGCACACGTGCACGCGCACACAGAGAGGCTCACGCGCACGCGCACGCAGAAAGGTACACGTGCACGCGTACGCAGAGAGAGACACGTGCACGCGCACGGAGAGAGGCACACGTGCAGGCGCTCGCAGAGAGGCACACGCGCATACGCACGTAGAGAGGCACACGTGCAGGCGCTCGCAGAGAGGCACACGCGCATACGCACGTAGAGAGGCACACGTGCAGGCGCTCGCAGAGAGGCACACGCGCATACGCACGTAGAGAGGCACACGTGCAGGCGCTCGCAGAGAGGCACACGCGCATACGCACGTAGAGAGGCACACGTGCAGGCGCTCGCAGAGAGGCACACGCGCATACGCACGTAGAGAGGCACACGTGCAGGCGCTCGCAGAGAGGCACACGCGCATACGCACGTAGAGAGGCACACGTGCAGGCGCTCGCAGAGAGGCACACGCGCATACGCACGTAGAGAGGCACACGTGCAGGCGCTCGCAGAGAGGCACACGCGCATACGCACGTAGAGAGGCACACGTGCAGGCGCTCGCAGAGAGGCACACGCGCATACGCACGTAGAGAGGCACACGTGCAGGCGCTCGCAGAGAGGCACACGCGCATACGCACGTAGAGAGGCACACGTGCAGGCGCTCGCAGAGAGGCACACGCGCATACGCACGTAGAGAGGCACACGTGCAGGCGCTCGCAGAGAGGCACACGCGCATACGCACGTAGAGAGGCACACGTGCAGGCGCTCGCAGAGAGGCACACGCGCATACGCACGTAGAGAGGCACACGTGCAGGCGCTCGCAGAGAGGCACACGCGCATACGCACGTAGAGAGGCACACGTGCAGGCGCTCGCAGAGAGGCACACGCGCATACGCACGTAGAGAGGCACACGTGCAGGCGCTCGCAGAGAGGCACACGCGCATACGCACGTAGAGAGGCACACGTGCAGGCGCTCGCAGAGAGGCACACGCGCATACGCACGTAGAGAGGCACACGTGCAGGCGCTCGCAGAGAGGCACACGCGCATACGCACGTAGAGAGGCACACGTGCAGGCGCTCGCAGAGAGGCACACGCGCATACGCACGTAGAGAGGCACACGTGCAGGCGCTCGCAGAGAGGCACACGCGCATACGCACGTAGAGAGGCACACGTGCAGGCGCTCGCAGAGAGGCACACGCGCATACGCACGTAGAGAGGCACACGTGCAGGCGCTCGCAGAGAGGCACACGCGCATACGCACGTAGAGAGGCACACGTGCAGGCGCTCGCAGAGAGGCACACGCGCATACGCACGTAGAGAGGCACACGTGCAGGCGCTCGCAGAGAGGCACACGCGCATACGCACGTAGAGAGGCACACGTGCAGGCGCTCGCAGAGAGGCACACGCGCATACGCACGTAGAGAGGCACACGTGCAGGCGCTCGCAGAGAGGCACACGCGCATACGCACGTAGAGAGGCACACGTGCAGGCGCTCGCAGAGAGGCACACGCGCATACGCACGTAGAGAGGCACACGTGCAGGCGCTCGCAGAGAGGCACACGCGCATACGCACGTAGAGAGGCACACGTGCAGGCGCTCGCAGAGAGGCACACGCGCATACGCACGTAGAGAGGCACACGTGCAGGCGCTCGCAGAGAGGCACACGCGCATACGCACGTAGAGAGGCACACGTGCAGGCGCTCGCAGAGAGGCACACGCGCATACGCACGTAGAGAGGCACACGTGCAGGCGCTCGCAGAGAGGCACACGCGCATACGCACGTAGAGAGGCACACGTGCAGGCGCTCGCAGAGAGGCACACGCGCATACGCACGTAGAGAGGCACACGTGCAGGCGCTCGCAGAGAGGCACACGCGCATACGCACGTAGAGAGGCACACGTGCAGGCGCTCGCAGAGAGGCACACGCGCATACGCACGTAGAGAGGCACACGTGCAGGCGCTCGCAGAGAGGCACACGCGCATACGCACGTAGAGAGGCACACGTGCAGGCGCTCGCAGAGAGGCACACGCGCATACGCACGTAGAGAGGCACACGTGCAGGCGCTCGCAGAGAGGCACACGCGCATACGCACGTAGAGAGGCACACGTGCAGGCGCTCGCAGAGAGGCACACGCGCATACGCACGTAGAGAGGCACACGTGCAGGCGCTCGCAGAGAGGCACACGCGCATACGCACGTAGAGAGGCACACGTGCAGGCGCTCGCAGAGAGGCACACGCGCATACGCACGTAGAGAGGCACACGTGCAGGCGCTCGCAGAGAGGCACACGCGCATACGCACGTAGAGAGGCACACGTGCAGGCGCTCGCAGAGAGGCACACGCGCATACGCACGTAGAGAGGCACACGTGCAGGCGCTCGCAGAGAGGCACACGCGCATACGCACGTAGAGAGGCACACGTGCAGGCGCTCGCAGAGAGGCACACGCGCATACGCACGTAGAGAGGCACACGTGCAGGCGCTCGCAGAGAGGCACACGCGCATACGCACGTAGAGAGGCACACGTGCAGGCGCTCGCAGAGAGGCACACGCGCATACGCACGTAGAGAGGCACACGTGCAGGCGCTCGCAGAGAGGCACACGCGCATACGCACGTAGAGAGGCACACGTGCAGGCGCTCGCAGAGAGGCACACGCGCATACGCACGTAGAGAGGCACACGTGCAGGCGCTCGCAGAGAGGCACACGCGCATACGCACGTAGAGAGGCACACGTGCAGGCGCTCGCAGAGAGGCACACGCGCATACGCACGTAGAGAGGCACACGTGCAGGCGCTCGCAGAGAGGCACACGCGCATACGCACGTAGAGAGGCACACGTGCAGGCGCTCGCAGAGAGGCACACGCGCATACGCACGTAGAGAGGCACACGTGCAGGCGCTCGCAGAGAGGCACACGCGCATACGCACGTAGAGAGGCACACGTGCAGGCGCTCGCAGAGAGGCACACGCGCATACGCACGTAGAGAGGCACACGTGCAGGCGCTCGCAGAGAGGCACACGCGCATACGCACGTAGAGAGGCACACGTGCAGGCGCTCGCAGAGAGGCACACGCGCATACGCACGTAGAGAGGCACACGTGCAGGCGCTCGCAGAGAGGCACACGCGCATACGCACGTAGAGAGGCACACGTGCAGGCGCTCGCAGAGAGGCACACGCGCATACGCACGTAGAGAGGCACACGTGCAGGCGCTCGCAGAGAGGCACACGCGCATACGCACGTAGAGAGGCACACGTGCAGGCGCTCGCAGAGAGGCACACGCGCATACGCACGTAGAGAGGCACACGTGCAGGCGCTCGCAGAGAGGCACACGCGCATACGCACGTAGAGAGGCACACGTGCAGGCGCTCGCAGAGAGGCACACGCGCATACGCACGTAGAGAGGCACACGTGCAGGCGCTCGCAGAGAGGCACACGCGCATACGCACGTAGAGAGGCACACGTGCAGGCGCTCGCAGAGAGGCACACGCGCATACGCACGTAGAGAGGCACACGTGCAGGCGCTCGCAGAGAGGCACACGCGCATACGCACGTAGAGAGGCACACGTGCAGGCGCTCGCAGAGAGGCACACGCGCATACGCACGTAGAGAGGCACACGTGCAGGCGCTCGCAGAGAGGCACACGCGCATACGCACGTAGAGAGGCACACGTGCAGGCGCTCGCAGAGAGGCACACGCGCATACGCACGTAGAGAGGCACACGTGCAGGCGCTCGCAGAGAGGCACACGCGCATACGCACGTAGAGAGGCACACGTGCAGGCGCTCGCAGAGAGGCACACGCGCATACGCACGTAGAGAGGCACACGTGCAGGCGCTCGCAGAGAGGCACACGCGCATACGCACGTAGAGAGGCACACGTGCAGGCGCTCGCAGAGAGGCACACGCGCATACGCACGTAGAGAGGCACACGTGCAGGCGCTCGCAGAGAGGCACACGCGCATACGCACGTAGAGAGGCACACGCGCACGCGCACACACAGAGGCATACGCGCACGCGCACCGACAGAGGCACACGCGCACGCGCACACACAAAGGCACACGCGCACGCGCACGCGCACGCACACGCACAGAGGCACACGCGCACGCGCACGCACATAGGCACACGCGCACACAGAGAGGCACACGTGCACGTGCAAGCAGAGAGGCATACGTGCATGCTCACGCATAGAGGCACACACACACGCGCACACATTGAGGCGAACACGCACGCGCACGTGGAGAGGCACACGCACACGTGCACGTGCACTCAGAGAGGCACACGCGCACCCTACGCAGAGAGGCACTCGCGCACACGCTTGCAGAGAGGCACAGGCGCACGCGCACGCAGATAGGCACACGCGCATGTGTACGCAGAGAGGCACACGTGCAGGCGCTTGCAGAGAGGCACACGCGCATGCCCACGTAGAGAGGCACACGCGCATGCGCACGCAGAGAGGCAAATGTGGACGCCCACGCAGAGAGGCACACGCCCACGCGCACGCGCATGCAGAGAGGCACATGCGCACGCACACATAGAGAGGCATACGCACACTCGCACACAGAGAGGCACACGCGCACGCGCACGCAAAGAGGCACACGCGGACGTACACGCAGAGAGCCACACGCACACGTGCACGCACAGAAGTACAAGCGCACGCACATACACAGAGGCAATCGCGCACGCGCATGCACAGAGGCACATGTGCACGTGCACGCACAAAGGCACACGTGCACACGCACACACAAAGGCACACGCACACGTGCACGCACAGAGGCACATGCGCACGGGCACGCACAGAGGCACAAGCGCACGTGCACGCATAGAGGCACACGCGCACGCGCAGGCAGAGCGGCACACGTGCATGCTCACGCAGAGAGGCACACGCACACGCGCACGCAGAGAGGCACACGCACAAGCGCACGCAAAGAGGCACACACGCACGTGCACGCAGAGAGGCACACGGGAACGTGCACGCAGAGAGGCACACGTGCACGCGCATGGAGAGAGGCGCACGCGCACGCGCACGCAGAGAGGCACATGCGCACGCGCACGCAGAGAGGCACACACTCACGCGCACGCCGAGAGGCACACGCGCACGCGCATGCAAAGAGGCACACGTGTACGCGCTTGCAGAGAGGCACACGCACACGTATACGTACAGAGGCACATGCGCACGCGCATGCAGAGAGGCAGACGCACATGCGCACACAAAGAGGCAAACACGTACGGGCACGCACAGAGGCACATACGCATGCGCACGCAGAGAGGCACATGCGCACGCGCACGCAAAGGGGCACACGCGCACCCGCATGCAGAGAGGCACACGCGCACGCGCACGTAGAGAGGCCTTTGCACACGTGCACGCAGAGAGGCACACGCGCACGCGCACGCACAAAGGCACTAGCGCAAGCGCACGCACAGGGGCACTCGTGCACGTGCACGCACAGAGGCACATGTGTACGCGCACGCACGGAGGCACAGTCGCATGCGCACGCACAAAGGCACACACGCACGAGCACACACAAAGGCACACAAGCACGTGCAAGTATAGAGGCACACGCGCACGTACACGCAGAGACGCACACGCGCACGCGCATGCAAAGAGGCACACATGCACGCTCACGCAGAGAGGCACACGCGCATGCGCACGCAAAGAAGCACACCTGCACGTGCACGTAGAGAGGCACACGTGCACGTGGACACAGAGAGGCACACTTGCACGCGCACACAAACAGGCACACGCGCACGCGCACGCAGAGAGGCAAACGCTCACGCGCACGCAAAATGGCACATGCGCACGCGCACGCAGAGAGGCACACGCGCATGCGCATGCAGAGACGGACACGCGCACGTGCACGCAGAGAGGCACACATGCACGCGCACACAGAGAGGCACACATGGTCGCGTACACAGAGAGGCACACGCACATGCACACGCGCACGCAGAGAGGCTAATGCGCACGCGCACGCAGAGAGGCTAATGCGCACGCGCACGCAGAGTGGCACACGTGCACTCGCACGCAGAGAGGCACACGAGCACACACAGGCAAAGAGGCACACGCGCACGTCCACGCAGAGAGGAACACGCGCATTCACACGCAGAGAGACACATGCGCACGCGCATGCAGAGAGGCACACGTGCACGCGCACGCAGAGAGGCACGCGAGTACCCGCATGGATAGAGGCACACGCGAACGCGCACGGAGAGAGGCACAGGCCCATGCGCACACGAAGAGGCACACGCACACGCGCACACAGAAAGGCACACGCGCACGCGCACGCAGAGAGGCACACGCGCACGTGCACGCAGAGAGGCACACGCGCACGCGCACGCAGAGAGGCACACGAGCACACGCACACAGAGAGGGAAACATGCACGCGCACGCAGAAAGGCACACATGCACCTACACATAGAGATGCACACGAGCACGCGCACGCAGAGAGGCACACGCGCACGCGCACGCAGAGAGGCACACGTGCACGTGCACGCAGAGAGGCACACACGCACGCGGACGTAGAGAGGCACACGCGCACGCGCACGCAGAGAGGCACACGTGCACGTGCACGCAGAGAGGCACACACGCATGCGGACGTAGAAAGGCACACGCGCACCCGCACGCAGAGAGGCACACGCGCACGTGCACATAGAGAGGCACACGCGCACACGCACGCAGAGAGGCACACGTGCTTGCGCACGTAGAGAGGTACAAGCGCACGCGCACGCGCGAGCAGAAAGGCACACGCGCATGCGCACGCAGAGAGGGAAACGCGCACGCGCACGTAGAGAGGCACACGCGCACGCGCACGCAGAGAGGCACATGCGCATGCGCACGGAGAGAGGCACACATGCACCTGCATGCAGAGAGGCACACGCACACGCGCACGTACAGAGAAACAAGCGGAGGTGCACGGAGAGAGGCACACGTGCACGCGCACGTAGAGAGGCACACGTGCACGCGCACGTAGAGAGGCACACGTGCACGCGCACGTAGAGAGGCACACGTGCACGCGCACGTAGAGAGGCACACGTGCACGCGCACGTAGAGAGGCACACGTGCACGCGCACGTAGAGAGGCACACGTGCACGCGCACGTAGAGAGGCACACGTGCACGCGCACGTAGAGAGGCACACGTGCACGCGCACGTAGAGAGGCACACGTGCACGCGCACGTAGAGAGGCACACGTGCACGCGCACGTAGAGAGGCACACGTGCACGCGCACGTAGAGAGGCACACGTGCACGCGCACGTAGAGAGGCACACGTGCACGCGCACGTAGAGAGGCACACGTGCACGCGCACGTAGAGAGGCACACGCGCACGCGCACGCACAAAGGCACACGCACATGCGCACGCATTGAGGCACACGCGCACGCGCACGCTGAGAGGCACACGTGCACGCGCACACAGAGAGGCTCACGCGCACGCGCACGCAGAGAGGCACACGTTCACGTGCACGTAGAGAGGCACAAGCGCATGCGCACGTGCATCCAGAAAGGCACACGCGCACGCGCACGCAGAGAGGCACACGCGGACGTGCACGCTGAGAGGCACACGTGCACGCGCACGCAGAGAGGCACTCGCGCACGCGCATGCAGATGCACACGCGCACGCGCACGCAGAGAGGCACACGTGCACACGCACGTAGAAAGGCACACGCATACGCGCACGCACAGAGGCACACGCACACGTGCACACACAGAGGCACACATGCACGCGCACGAAAAGAGGCACATGCGCATGCGCACACACAGAGGCACATGCGCATGCGAACACACAGAGGCACACGCGCACATGCACGCACAAAGGCACACGCACACGCGCACGCACTGAGGCATACGCGCACGCGCACACAGAGAGGCACACGTGCACGCACAAACAGAGAGGCTCACATGCACGCCCACGCAAAGAGGCACATGTGCATGCTCAGGCAGTGCGTCACACGCGCACGTGCACGCAGAGAGGCACACGTGCACGTGCACGCAAAGAGGCACACGCGCACATGCACGCAGAGAGGCACATGTGCACGCGCACGCAGAGAGGCATATGTGCGCGCGCACACAGAGAGGCACACACGCAGGCGAACGCAGAGAGGCACACGCGCACGCGCATGCAGAGAGGCACAAGCCCACGCTTACGCCGAGAGGCACACGCGCACGCACACACATAGAGGCACACGCGCACGCGCTTGCAAAGAGGCACACGCGCACGCGCATGCATTGAGGCACACGCGCATGCGCACACAGAGAGGCACACGCGGACGCGCACACGGAGAGGCACATGCGCACGTGCATGCACAGAAGCACAAGCACACGTGCACATAGAGAGGTACACGCGCACGCGCACGCAGAAAGGTACACGTGCACGCGTACGCAGAGAGAGACACGTGCACGCGCACGCATATGCAGAGAGGCACACGCGCACACGCACGTAGAGAGGCACACACGCACGCGCACACAGAGAGGCACATGCGCATACGTACGCAGAGAGGCACACACGCACATGCACGCAAAGAGGCACACGCACACGCGCACGCAGAGAGGCACATGCGGACGTGCAGGTAGAGAGGCACATGCGGACGTGCAGGTAGAGAGGCACATGCGGACGTGCAGGTAGAGAGGCACATGCGGACGTGCAGGTAGAGAGGCACATGCGGACGTGCAGGTAGAGAGGCACATGCGGACGTGCAGGTAGAGAGGCACATGCGGACGTGCAGGTAGAGAGGCACATGCGGACGTGCAGGTAGAGAGGCACATGCGGACGTGCAGGTAGAGAGGCACATGCGGACGTGCAGGTAGAGAGGCACATGCGGACGTGCAGGTAGAGAGGCACATGCGGACGTGCAGGTAGAGAGGCACATGCGGACGTGCAGGTAGAGAGGCACATGCGGACGTGCAGGTAGAGAGGCACATGCGGACGTGCAGGTAGAGAGGCACATGCGGACGTGCAGGTAGAGAGGCACATGCGGACGTGCAGGTAGAGAGGCACATGCGGACGTGCAGGTAGAGAGGCACATGCGGACGTGCAGGTAGAGAGGCACATGCGGACGTGCAGGTAGAGAGGCACATGCGGACGTGCAGGTAGAGAGGCACATGCGGACGTGCAGGTAGAGAGGCACATGCGGACGTGCAGGTAGAGAGGCACATGCGGACGTGCAGGTAGAGAGGCACATGCGGACGTGCAGGTAGAGAGGCACATGCGGACGTGCAGGTAGAGAGGCACATGCGGACGTGCAGGTAGAGAGGCACATGCGGACGTGCAGGTAGAGAGGCACATGCGGACGTGCAGGTAGAGAGGCACATGCGGACGTGCAGGTAGAGAGGCACATGCGGACGTGCAGGTAGAGAGGCACATGCGGACGTGCAGGTAGAGAGGCACATGCGGACGTGCAGGTAGAGAGGCACATGCGGACGTGCAGGTAGAGAGGCACATGCGGACGTGCAGGTAGAGAGGCACATGCGGACGTGCAGGTAGAGAGGCACATGCGGACGTGCAGGTAGAGAGGCACATGCGGACGTGCAGGTAGAGAGGCACATGCGGACGTGCAGGTAGAGAGGCACATGCGGACGTGCAGGTAGAGAGGCACATGCGGACGTGCAGGTAGAGAGGCACATGCGGACGTGCAGGTAGAGAGGCACATGCGGACGTGCAGGTAGAGAGGCACATGCGGACGTGCAGGTAGAGAGGCACATGCGGACGTGCAGGTAGAGAGGCACATGCGGACGTGCAGGTAGAGAGGCACATGCGGACGTGCAGGTAGAGAGGCACATGCGGACGTGCAGGTAGAGAGGCACATGCGGACGTGCAGGTAGAGAGGCACATGCGGACGTGCAGGTAGAGAGGCACATGCGGACGTGCAGGTAGAGAGGCACATGCGGACGTGCAGGTAGAGAGGCACATGCGGACGTGCAGGTAGAGAGGCACATGCGGACGTGCAGGTAGAGAGGCACATGCGGACGTGCAGGTAGAGAGGCACATGCGGACGTGCAGGTAGAGAGGCACATGCGGACGTGCAGGTAGAGAGGCACATGCGGACGTGCAGGTAGAGAGGCACATGCGGACGTGCAGGTAGAGAGGCACATGCGGACGTGCAGGTAGAGAGGCACATGCGGACGTGCAGGTAGAGAGGCACATGCGGACGTGCAGGTAGAGAGGCACATGCGGACGTGCAGGTAGAGAGGCACATGCGGACGTGCAGGTAGAGAGGCACATGCGGACGTGCAGGTAGAGAGGCACATGCGGACGTGCAGGTAGAGAGGCACATGCGGACGTGCAGGTAGAGAGGCACATGCGGACGTGCAGGTAGAGAGGCACATGCGGACGTGCAGGTAGAGAGGCACATGCGGACGTGCAGGTAGAGAGGCACATGCGGACGTGCAGGTAGAGAGGCACATGCGGACGTGCAGGTAGAGAGGCACATGCGGACGTGCAGGTAGAGAGGCACATGCGGACGTGCAGGTAGAGAGGCACATGCGGACGTGCAGGTAGAGAGGCACATGCGGACGTGCAGGTAGAGAGGCACATGCGGACGTGCAGGTAGAGAGGCACATGCGGACGTGCAGGTAGAGAGGCACATGCGGACGTGCAGGTAGAGAGGCACATGCGGACGTGCAGGTAGAGAGGCACATGCGGACGTGCAGGTAGAGAGGCACATGCGGACGTGCAGGTAGAGAGGCACATGCGGACGTGCAGGTAGAGAGGCACATGCGGACGTGCAGGTAGAGAGGCACATGCGGACGTGCAGGTAGAGAGGCACATGCGGACGTGCAGGTAGAGAGGCACATGCGGACGTGCAGGTAGAGAGGCACATGCGGACGTGCAGGTAGAGAGGCACATGCGGACGTGCAGGTAGAGAGGCACATGCGGACGTGCAGGTAGAGAGGCACATGCGGACGTGCAGGTAGAGAGGCACATGCGGACGTGCAGGTAGAGAGGCACATGCGGACGTGCAGGTAGAGAGGCACATGCGGACGTGCAGGTAGAGAGGCACATGCGGACGTGCAGGTAGAGAGGCACATGCGGACGTGCAGGTAGAGAGGCACATGCGGACGTGCAGGTAGAGAGGCACATGCGGACGTGCAGGTAGAGAGGCACATGCGGACGTGCAGGTAGAGAGGCACATGCGGACGTGCAGGTAGAGAGGCACATGCGGACGTGCAGGTAGAGAGGCACATGCGGACGTGCAGGTAGAGAGGCACATGCGGACGTGCAGGTAGAGAGGCACATGCGGACGTGCAGGTAGAGAGGCACATGCGGACGTGCAGGTAGAGAGGCACATGCGGACGTGCAGGTAGAGAGGCACATGCGGACGTGCAGGTAGAGAGGCACATGCGGACGTGCAGGTAGAGAGGCACATGCGGACGTGCAGGTAGAGAGGCACATGCGGACGTGCAGGTAGAGAGGCACATGCGGACGTGCAGGTAGAGAGGCACATGCGGACGTGCAGGTAGAGAGGCACATGCGGACGTGCAGGTAGAGAGGCACATGCGGACGTGCAGGTAGAGAGGCACATGCGGACGTGCAGGTAGAGAGGCACATGCGGACGTGCAGGTAGAGAGGCACATGCGGACGTGCAGGTAGAGAGGCACATGCGGACGTGCAGGTAGAGAGGCACATGCGGACGTGCAGGTAGAGAGGCACATGCGGACGTGCAGGTAGAGAGGCACATGCGGACGTGCAGGTAGAGAGGCACATGCGGACGTGCAGGTAGAGAGGCACATGCGGACGTGCAGGTAGAGAGGCACATGCGGACGTGCAGGTAGAGAGGCACATGCGGACGTGCAGGTAGAGAGGCACATGCGGACGTGCAGGTAGAGAGGCACATGCGGACGTGCAGGTAGAGAGGCACATGCGGACGTGCAGGTAGAGAGGCACATGCGGACGTGCAGGTAGAGAGGCACATGCGGACGTGCAGGTAGAGAGGCACATGCGGACGTGCAGGTAGAGAGGCACATGCGGACGTGCAGGTAGAGAGGCACATGCGGACGTGCAGGTAGAGAGGCACATGCGGACGTGCAGGTAGAGAGGCACATGCGGACGTGCAGGTAGAGAGGCACATGCGGACGTGCAGGTAGAGAGGCACATGCGGACGTGCAGGTAGAGAGGCACATGCGGACGTGCAGGTAGAGAGGCACATGCGGACGTGCAGGTAGAGAGGCACATGCGGACGTGCAGGTAGAGAGGCACATGCGGACGTGCAGGTAGAGAGGCACATGCGGACGTGCAGGTAGAGAGGCACATGCGGACGTGCAGGTAGAGAGGCACATGCGGACGTGCAGGTAGAGAGGCACATGCGGACGTGCAGGTAGAGAGGCACATGCGGACGTGCAGGTAGAGAGGCACATGCGGACGTGCAGGTAGAGAGGCACATGCGGACGTGCAGGTAGAGAGGCACATGCGGACGTGCAGGTAGAGAGGCACATGCGGACGTGCAGGTAGAGAGGCACATGCGGACGTGCAGGTAGAGAGGCACATGCGGACGTGCAGGTAGAGAGGCACATGCGGACGTGCAGGTAGAGAGGCACATGCGGACGTGCAGGTAGAGAGGCACATGCGGACGTGCAGGTAGAGAGGCACATGCGGACGTGCAGGTAGAGAGGCACATGCGGACGTGCAGGTAGAGAGGCACATGCGGACGTGCAGGTAGAGAGGCACATGCGGACGTGCAGGTAGAGAGGCACATGCGGACGTGCAGGTAGAGAGGCACATGCGGACGTGCAGGTAGAGAGGCACATGCGGACGTGCAGGTAGAGAGGCACATGCGGACGTGCAGGTAGAGAGGCACATGCGGACGTGCAGGTAGAGAGGCACATGCGGACGTGCAGGTAGAGAGGCACATGCGGACGTGCAGGTAGAGAGGCACATGCGGACGTGCAGGTAGAGAGGCACATGCGGACGTGCAGGTAGAGAGGCACATGCGGACGTGCAGGTAGAGAGGCACATGCGGACGTGCAGGTAGAGAGGCACATGCGGACGTGCAGGTAGAGAGGCACATGCGGACGTGCAGGTAGAGAGGCACATGCGGACGTGCAGGTAGAGAGGCACATGCGGACGTGCAGGTAGAGAGGCACATGCGGACGTGCAGGTAGAGAGGCACATGCGGACGTGCAGGTAGAGAGGCACATGCGGACGTGCAGGTAGAGAGGCACATGCGGACGTGCAGGTAGAGAGGCACATGCGGACGTGCAGGTAGAGAGGCACATGCGCATGCGCACGGAGAGAGGCACACATGCACCTGCATGCAGAGAGGCACACGCACACGCGCACGTACAGAGAAACAAGCGGAGGTGCACGGAGAGAGGCACACGTGCACGCGCACATAGAGAGGCACACGCGCAAGCGCACGCAGAGGCACACGTGCATGCACACACAAAGAGGCACACGTGCACACGCATGTAGAGAGGCACATGCACATGCGCACGCACAGAGGCACACGTGCACGTGCACACACAGAGGTACACGCGCACGCGCATGCATAGAGGCACATGCGCATGCGCACACATAGAGGCACATGTGCACGCGCACGCACAGAGGCACACGCGCACGCGCACGCACAAAGGCACACGCACATGCGCACGCATTGAGGCACACGCGCACGCGCACGCTGAGAGGCACACGTGCACGCACACATAGAGAGGCTCACGCGCACGCGCACGCAAAGAGGCACACATGCACGTGCACCCAAAGAGGCACACACGCACGCGCACGCAGAGAGGCACACGTGCACGCGCACGCAGAGAGGCACACACGCACGCGAACGCAGAGAGGCACATGTGCACGCGCACACAGAGAGGCTCACGCGCACGCGCACGCAGAGAGGCACATGTGCTTGCTCACGCAATGCAGCACACGCGCACGCGCACACAAAGAGGCACACATGCACGTGCACCCAAAGAGGCACACGCGCACGCGCATGCAGAGAGGCACACGCGCACGCGCACGCACAGAGGCACACGCGCACGCGCTTGCAGAGAGGCACACGCGCATGCGCATGCATTGAGGCACACGTGCATGCGTACGCAGAGAGGCACACGCGGACGCGCACACGGAGAGGCACACACGCACGTGCATGCAGAGAAGCACACGCGCACGTGCACATAGAGAAGCACACGCCCACGCGCACGCAGAAAGGTACACGTGCACGCGCACGCAAAGAGGCACAGGCGCACGCGCACGCACACGCAGAGAGGCACACGCGCACGCGCACGCAGAGAGGTACACGCGCACGTGGACACAGAGAGGCACATGTGCATGCATACGCAGAGAGGCACACACACACCTGCACGCAAAGAGGCACACGCACACGCGCACGCAGAGAGGCACAAGCGGACGTGCACGAAGAGAGGCACACGTGCACGCGCACGCACAGAGGCACACACGCACGCGTACGCAAAGGCACACGCGCACACGCATGCAGAGAGGCACACGCGCACACGCACGTAGAGAGGCACACGCGCACAAACACACACAGAGGCACACGTGACGTGCACGCACAGAGGCACATGCGCATGCGCACGCACAGAGGCACATAGGCACGGGCACGCACTGAGGCACACGCGCACGCGCACGAACAAAGGCATACACACACGCACACGCACTGAGGCACACGCGCACGCGAACACAGAGAGGCACACGCGCTCACGCACGTTGAGAGGCACACGTGCACGCGCAGACAGATAGGCACACGTGCATGCTCAGGCAGAGAGGCACATGCGCATGCGCACAGAGAGAGGTACACGTGCACGTGCACGCAAAGAGGCACAAGCGCACGCGCATGTAGAGAAGCACATGCGCACGTGCACGCAGAGAGGCACACGTGCACGTGCATGCGGAGAGGCACAGGCGCACGCGCACGGAGAGAGGCAGACACGCATGCGCTTGCAGAGAGGCACACGCGCACGCGCACGCAGAGAGGCACACGCGCACGTGCACACAGAGAGGCAGACGCGCACGTGCACGCAGAGGCACACGTACACGCGTATGCAGAGAGGCACACGCACACGCGCACGCAAAGAGGCACACGCGTACGCGCACGCAGAGAGGGACACGTGCATGCGCTCGTACAGAGGCATACGCACACGCAAACGCAGAGGGGCACACGCGCACGCGCACGCATAAAGGCATTCGCGCACGCGCACGCCGAGAGGCACATGCGTACGTGCACGCAGAGAGGCACACACGTACGCGCTTGTAGAGAGGCACACGTGAAAGCGCATGCAGAGAGGCACACGCGCATGCGCACGCCGAGAGGCACACTCGCACGTGCACGAAAAGAGGCACACGCGCACGCGCATGTAGAGAGGCACATGCGCATGCGCACACAGAGAGGCACACGCACATGCGCACGCACAAAGGCACAAGCACACGCGCACGCACAGAGGCACTCGCGTACGCGCACGCATGGAGGTACATGTGTATGCGCACGCACAAAGGCATACTCTTACACGCACGCACAGAGGCACACACGCATGCCTACGCACAAAGGCACACGCGCAAGCGCACGCACAGAGGCACACGCGCACGCGCACGCAGAGAGGCACACGCGCACGCGTACGCAAAGAGGCACACACGCATGCGCACGCAGAGAGGCACACGTGCACGCACATGCCGAGAGGCACACGCGCACGTGCACGCAGAGAGGCACACGCGCACGCGCACGCAAAGAGGCACACGCACACGTGCACGCAAAGAGGCACACGCGCACATGCACGCAGAGAGGCACACGCGCACGCGCATGCAGAGAGGCACACGTGTACGCGTACGCCGAGCGGCACATGTGTACAGGCATGCAGAATGGCACAGACGCACGCGTATGCAGAGAGGAACACGTGCACGCGTACGTAGAGAGGCACACACGCACGCGCACGCAAAGAGGCACATGCACACGCGGACGCAAAGAGGCAAACATGCACACGCACGCAGAAAGGCACATGCGCACCCGCACGCAGAGAGGCACACAAACACGCACACGCAGAGAGACACACGCGCATGCGCATGCAGAGACGCACACGCTCACGCGCACACAGAGAGGCACACGCACACGCACACGCAGAGAGGCACACGCGCACGTGCACACAGAGAGGCAGCCCGGCACACACATGCAAAGAGGCACACGGGCATGCGCACACAGAGAGGCGCACACGCATGCGCACGGAGAGAGGCACACGAGCACGCGCACGCAGAGAGGCAAACATGCACGCTCACGCAAAGAGGCACACGTGCACGCGCATGCAGAGAGGCACACGTGCACACACACGCAAAGAGGCACACGCGCATGTGCATGTTGAGAGGCACACGCGCATGTGCACGCATAGAGGCACACGCGCTCGCGCACGCAGAGAGGCATATGCGCATGCGCACGCAGAGAGGCACAAACGCACGTGCACATAGAGAGGCACACGCGCATGCGCACGCAGAGAGGCACAATTGCACGCGCACGCAAAGAGGCACACGTACACGCGCACACACACGTAGAGAGGCACACGCGCACGCACACGCAGAGAGGCACACGCACACGCGCACATAAAGAGGCACACGCGCACGTGCACGCAGAGAGGCACACGCGCACACGCACGCAGAGAGGCACACGCGCACGCGCACGCAGAGAGGCACACGTGCACGCGCACGCAGAGAGGCACACGCGCACGCGCACGCAGAGAGGCACACGTGCACGCGCACGCAGAGAGGCACACGCGCACGCGCACGCAGAGAGGCACACGTGCACGCGCACGCAGAGAGGCACACGCGCACGCGCACGCAGAGAGGCACACGTGCACGCGCACGCAGAGAGGCACACGCGCACGCGCACGCAGAGAGGCACACGTGCACGCGCACGCAGAGAGGCACACGCGCACGCGCACGCAGAGAGGCACACGTGCACGCGCACGCAGAGAGGCACACGCGCACGCGCACGCAGAGAGGCACACGTGCACGCGCACGCAGAGAGGCACACGCACACGCGCACGCAGAGGCACACGTACACGCGCACGCAGAGAGGCACACGCGCACGCGCACGCAGAGAGGCACACACGCACGTACACGTACAGAGGCACACACGCACGCACAAGCACAGAGGCACACGCGCACGCGAACGCACAGAGGCATATGTGCACGCGCATGAACAGAGGCACACGCGCACGCGCACGCACAGAGGCAAACGCGCACGCGCACGCACCATGGCACGCGCACACGTGCATGCACAGAGGAACATGTGCACGCGCACGTAGAAAGGCACACGCGCACGTGCATGCAGAGAGGCACGCGCGCACGCACACACAGAGAGGAACACGTGTACGCTCTTGTACAGAGGAAAACACGCACGCACACGCAGAGAAGCAAACGCGCACGTGCACGCAAAGAGGCACACGCGCACGTGCACACAGAAAGGCACACGCGCACGCGCACGTAGATGGGCACACGTGCACACGCATGCAGAGAGGCAGACGTGCACGCGCACGTAGAGAGGCACATGTGCACGCCCACGCACAGTGGCACACGCGCACGAGCACGCAGAAAGGCACACGCGCACGCGCACGTAGAGAGGCACACGCGCACGCGCATGCAGAGAGGCACACGTGCACGCACTAGCACAGAGGCACACGCGCACGCGCACGCAGAGAGGCACACGTGCACGCGCATGCAGAGTGGCTCACGCTCACGCGCACACAGAGAGGCACATGCGTATGCGCACGTCGTGAGGCACACGCGCATGTGCACGCAGAGAGGCACACGCGCACGCGCACGCAGAGAGGCAAACACGCACATGCATGTAGAGAGGCTCACACGCACCTGCACGCAGAGAGGCACACGAGCAGGCGCATGCAAAGAGGCACACGCGCACGCGCACACAGTGAGGCACACGTGCATGCGCACGGAGAGAGGCACACGTGCACGCGCACGTAGAGAGGCACACGTGCACGCACACGCAGAGAGGCACACGCGCACGTGCACACAGAGAGGCACACACGCACGCGCACGCAGAGAGGCACACAAAAACGCGCACGTAGAGGGGCAGACGCGCATGCACATGTGCACGCAGAGTGGCACACGTGTGCGTGCAGGCAGAGAGGCACACGCGCACACACACACAGAGAGGGACACGCGCACATGCACGCAGAGAGATACACGCTCACGTCCACGCAGAGAGGTACATGCGCACGTGCACGCAGAGAGGCACATTTGCACGCGCACGCAGAGAAGCACACGCAGACATGTACGCAGAGAGGCACTCGCGCACAGGCATGCAGAGAGGCACACGCTAACGCGCACGCAGAGAGGCACACGCGCAACAGCACGCAAAGAGGCACAGGCGCACGCGCACACACTGAGGCTCACTCGCACGCGCACACACAGAGGCACACGCGCACGCGCATCCACAGAGGCACATGCGCACGCGCACACATAGAGGCACATGTGCACGCGCACGCACAGAGGCCCATGCACACGCGCACGGACAGAGATACACGCGCATGTGCACACACAAAGGCACACGCGCACGCGCACGCACAGAGGCACACGCGTACGCGCACGCAGAGAGGCACATGCGCACGCGTACGCAGAGAGGCACACGCGCACGCGCACGCAGAGAGGCACACGTGCATGCTCACGCAGAGAGGCACACGCACACGCACACGCAGAGAGGCACACGCGCACGCGCACGTAGAGAGGCACACACACACATGCACGCAGACAGGCACACGCACACACGCACACAGAGAGGCACACGTGCACGCGAACCTTGAGAGGCACACGCGCATCCCATGCAGAGAGGCACACGCGCACACGCATGCAGAGAGGCACACGCGCACGCGCACGCAGAGAGGTATACGCGCACGCGCACGCAGATAGGCACACGCACACACGCACGCAGAGAGGCACACGCATACGCGCACACAGAGAGGCACACGCGCACGCAGAGAGGCACACGCGCACGCGCACGCAGAGAGGCACATGCGCACGCGGACGCAGAGAGGCACACGCGCACGCGCACGCAGAGAGGCACACGCGCACGCGCATGCAGAGAGGCACACGCGTACGCGCATACAGAGAGGTATACGCGCACGCGCATGCAGATAGGCACACGCACACACGCTTGCAGAGAGGCACACGCATACGCGCACACAGAGAGGCACACGCGCACGCAGAGAGGCACACGCGCACGCGCATGCAGAGAGGCACACGCGCACCCGCACGTAGAGAGGCATACACGCATGCACATGCAGAGAGGCATACGCGCACACGTACGTAGAGAGGAACATGCGCACGCGCATGCAGAGAGGCAAATGCGCACGCGCACACAGAGAGGCACACGCGCACGCGTACGCAGAGAGGCACACGCGCACGCGTACGCAGAGAGGCACACGCGCATACGCACGGAGAGAGGCATATGTGCACGCGCACGTAGAAAGGCACATGTGGACGTGCACTCAAAGAGGCACACGCGCACGCACACGCAGAGAGGCACACACGCACGCGCATGCAGAGAGGCACACGCGTACACGCACGCAGAGAGGCACATGCGCACGCGCACACAGAGAGGCACACGCGCACGTGCACACAGAGAGTCACAAGCGCACGCGCACACAGAGAGGCACACGCACATGCGCACACAGAGAGGCACACCCGCACGTGCACACAGAGAGGCACACGCGCACGTGTACGTAGAGAGGCACACGCGCACGCGCACATAGAGAGGCACACGTGCATGCGCACGCAGAGAGGCACACGCGCACGCACACACAGAGAGGCACACGCGCACGCGCACGTAGAGAGGCAAACGCGGAAATGCAAAGAGAGAGTCACATGCGCACGCGAACGCACTGAGGCACATGCGCACGCGCACGCACAGAGGCACACGCGCACGCGCATGCATAGTGGCACACGCGCACGCGCACGCACAGAGGCACACGCGCACGTGCATGCACAGAGGCACACGCGCACGTGCACACACAGAGGCACACGCGCACGCGCACACAGAGAAGCACATAGGCATGCGCACGCACAGAGGCACACGCGCACGCGCACGCACAGAAGCACACGCGCACGCGCATGCATAGAGGCACACGCACACGCGCATGCATAGAGGCACACGCGCACACGCACGCACAGAGGCACATGCACACGCGCACGCACAGAGGCTCATGGGCACGCGCAAGCACAGAGGCACAGGCTTATGCGCACGCACTGAGGCACACGTACACGCGCATGCATAGAGGCGCACGCGCACGTGCATGCACCGAGGCACACACGCACGCGCACGCAGAGAGGCACACGTACACGGGCGTGTAGAGAGGCACAAGCGCACGTGCACGCAGAGAGGCAAACGCGCACGCGCAAGCAGAGAGGCACACGCGCATGCGGACGCAAAGAGGCACATGCGCACCCGCACGAAGAGAGGCACACGCGCACGTCCACAGACAGAGGCATACGCGCACGGGCACGTAGAGAGGCATACGCGCACGCGCAGGCAAAGAGGAACACGTGCACGCAAAAAGGCACACGCGCACGCGCAGGCAGAGAAGCACATGCGCACGCGCATGCAGAGAGGCCCACGCGCTCGTGCACAAAGAGAGGCACACGCGCACGCGCACGCAGAGCTGCACACGTGCACGCGCATGCAGAGAGGCACACACGCATGCGCATGCAGAGAGGCACACGTGCACGCGCACGCAGAGAGGCACATGCACACGGGCACGCAGAGAGGCACACGCGCACGCGCACACAGAGAGGCACACACGCACGTGCACGCAGAGAGGCCCATGCGCACGCGCACGCACAGAGGCACACGCGCACGCGCACACAGAGACGCACACGCGCATGTGCATGCAGAGAGGCACATGCGCACGCGCACGCAGAGAGGCACATGTGCATGCGCACGTAGAGAGGCACATGCGCACGCGCACACAGAGAGGCACACGCGCACGGGCACGTAGAGAGGCACATGCGCATGCATACGCAGAGAGGCACACGTGCACGTGCACGCTGAGAGGCACACGCGCACGTGCACGCAGAGAGGCACACGTGCACTCAGAGAGGCACACGCGCACGCAGAGAGGCGCACGCGCACGCAAAGAGGCTCACGCACACGCGCACGCACAAAGGCACACGCGCACGCACAGAGGCACATGCGCACGCGCACGCACAGAGGCACATGCGCACGCGCACGCATAGAGGCACATGTAAACGCGCACGCACAGAGGCATACGCGCATGCGCACGGACAGAGGCATATGCGCACGCGCACACACAAAGGCACACGTACACGCGCACGCACAGAGGCACACGCGCACGCGCAAGCAGAGAGGCACACGCGCATGCGCACGCAGAGAGGCACAAGCGCACGCGCACGGAAAGAGGCATACGTGCATGCTCACACATGGAGGCACACACACACGCGCACGCATTGAGGCACACGCGCATGCCTACATAGAGAGGCACACGCACACGTGCACGCGCACCCAGAGAGGCACACGCGCACCCCACGCAGAGAGGCACACGTGCACACGCTCGCAGAGAGGCACAGGCGCACGCGCACGCAGAGAGGCACACGCGCACGTGCACGTAGAGAGGCACACGCGCACGCGCACGGAGAGAGGCACACGTGCATGCACACACAGGGAGGCACACACACACGCGCACGCATTGAGGCACACGCGCATGCCTACATAGAGAGGCACACGCACACGTGCACGCGCACCCAGAGAGGCACACGCGCACCCCACGCAGAGAGGCACACGTGCACACGCTCGCAGAGAGGCACAGGCGCACGCGCACGCAGAGAGGCACACGCACACGCGCACGCAGAGAGGCACACGCGCACGCGTACGCAAAGAGGCACACGCGCACGCACACGCAGAGAGGCACACGCACACGTGCACGCAGAGAGGCACATGAGCACGCGCACGCAGAGAGGCACGTGCGCACGCACACACAGTGAGGCACACTTATACGCGCACGCAGAGAGGCACACGCGCACGCGCACGCAGAGAGGCATACGTGCACGCGCACGCAGAGAGGCACACGCGCACGTGCACGCAGAGAGGCACACGCGCACACGCACACAGAGAGGCACACATGCACGCGCACGCAGAGAGGCACACGCGCACGCGCACGCTGAGAGGCACATGCGCACGCGCACGCAGAGAGGCACACGTGCATGTGCATGCAGAGAGGCACATGCGCACGCGCACGCAGAGAGGCACACGCGCACGCGCACATAGAGAGGCACACGCGCACGTGCACGCAGAGAGGCCCACGCGCACGTGCACGCAGAGAGGTACATGCGCGCACACACACAGAAAGGCACACGCACAAGCGCAAGCAAAGAGGCACATATGCACGCGCACACAAAGAGGCACACGCGCACGCGCACATGAACGCACAGAGGTACACGCACATGCGTACGCATAGAGGCACACGTGCACGCGCATGCACAGTGGCACACGCGCACGCGCACGCACAGAGGCACACACGCACACACACGCACAGAGGCACACGCGCACGTGCACGCAGAGAGGCACATGGCACGCGCACACACGGAGGCACACACGCACGAACACGCACAGAGATACACGCGCATGCGCACGCTCAGAAGCACACGCGCACGCGCACGCACAGAGGCACACGCGCATGCGCACGCACAGAGGCACACGCGCACGTGCACGCAGAGAGGCACATGGCACGCGCACACACGGAGGCACACACGCACGAACACGCACAGAGATACACGCGCATGCGCACGCTCAGAAGCACACGCGCACGCGCACGCACAGAGGCACACGCGCATGCGCACGCACAGAGGCACACACGCACGCGCACGCACCGAGGCACACGCACACGCGCACGCTCAGAGGCCCATGCGCACGTGCACGTAGAGGGGCACACGCGCATGCGCACGCAGAGAGGCACACGCGCACACGCACACAGAGAGGCACACGCGCACGCGCACACAGAGGCACACACGCACGCGCTCGCAGAGAGGCAAACACACACGCGCATGTAGAGAGGCACACGTGCACCCGCATGAAGAGAGGCACACGAGCACGCGCACACGGAAAGGCACACGCGCACGCGCACGCATAGAGGCACAGGTGCACGCAAACGCAGTGAGGCACACGCCCACGTACACGCAGAGAGGCACACGCCCATGCGCACGCAGAGAGGCACACGTGCACGCGCACGCATACGCGGAGAGGCACACACGCAGGCGCACACAGAGAGGCACACGTGCACGTGCACGCAGAGAGGCACTCGCGCACGTGCACGCAGAGAAGCACACGGGCACGCGCATGCACTGAGGCACACGCACACGCACACGCGGAGAGGCACACGCGCATGCGCACGCAGATAAGCATATGCGCACATGCACACAGAGAGGCTCACACGCACGTGCACGCAAAGAGGCACACGCGCACGCGCACCCAGAAAGGCACACGTGCACGCGCATGCAGACAGGCACACGTGCACGCGTACGCAGAGAGGCACACGCGCATGCGCACGTAGAGAGGCAAACGTGCATGCGCACAAAGAGAGGTACACGTGCACGCGCAGGCAGAGAGGCACACACGCACGCGCACGCAGAGAGGCACACGCGCACGCGTACGCAGAGAGGCACAAGCGCACGCACATGCAGAGAGGCACATGTGATTGCGCCTGCAGACAGGCACACACGCACGCGTACGAAGAGAGGCACACGCGCACGCGCATGCAGAGAGGCACACGCACACACGCAAGCAGAGAGGCACACATGCACGTGCACGTAGAGAGGCACACGTGCATGCGCACAGAGAGATGCACACGTGCATGGCATGTCGAGAGGCTCACGCGATCGCGCACGTGGAGAGGGACACACACACGCGCACGCTTAGAGGCACACGCGCACGCGTACGCAGAGAGGCACACACGCACGCGTACGCAAAGAGGCACATGCGCACGTGCACGCAGAGAGGTACAGCGGACGCGCATGCACCGAGGCACACGCGCACGCACACGCACAGAGGCACACACGCACGCGCACGCACTGAGTTACACGTGCACACGCACGCAGAGAGGCACACGCGCATGTGCACGCACAAAGGCACACGCACACACGCACGCACAAAGGCACATGCGCACGCGCACGCACAGAGGATCACGCGCACACGCACATAGAGAGGCACACGCGCACGCGCACACAGAGAAGCACACGTGCATGCTCACGCAGAGAGGCACACATGCACGCGCACGCAGAGAGGCACACGCGCACGCGCATGCAGAGATGCACACGCGCACGTGCACGCAGAGAGGCACACGTGCACGCGCACGCAGAGAGGCACACGTGCCCGCGCATGCAGAGAGGCACACGCACACGCGCATGCGGAGAGGCACACGCGCACGCGCAAGCAGAGAGGCACACGCGCACGCGCACGTAGAGAGGCACACGCGCACGCGCACGCAGAGAGGCACACGCGCACGCGCACACAAAGAGGCACACGCGCACGCTCACGCAGAGAGGCACACGCACATGCGCACGCAGAGAGGCACACGCGTACGCGCACGCACAGAGGCACACACGCACGCGCACGCAAAGAGGCACATCCGCACACGCACGCAGAGAGGCACACACGTACGCGCACCCACAGAGGCACATGCGCACGCGCACGTAGAAAGGCATACGCGCACGCGCACGCAGAGAGGCACACGCGCATGCGCACGCAGAGAGGCACACGCGCACGCGCATGCAGAGAGGCACATGCGCACGCGCACGCAGAGAGGCATACGCGCACGCGCACGCAGAGAGGCACACGCGCATGCGCACGCAGAGAGGCACACGCGCACGCGCATGCAGAGAGGCACATGCGCACGCGCACGCAGAGAGGCATACGCGCACGCGCACGCAGAGAGGCACACGCGCATGCGCACGCAGAGAGGCACACGCGCACGCGCATGCAGAGAGGCACATGCGCACGCGCACGCAGAGAGGCATACGCGCACGCGCACGCAGAGAGGCACACGCGCATGCGCACGCAGAGAGGCACACGCGCACGCGCATGCAGAGAGGCACATGCGCACGCGCACGCAGAGAGGCATACGCGCACGCGCACGCAGAGAGGCACACGCGCATGCGCACGCAGAGAGGCACACGCGCACGCGCATGCAGAGAGGCACATGCGCACGCGCACGCAGAGAGGCATACGCGCACGCGCACGCAGAGAGGCACACGCGCATGCGCACGCAGAGAGGCACACGCGCACGCGCATGCAGAGAGGCACATGCGCACGCGCACGCAGAGAGGCACACGCGTACGCGCACGCACAGAGGCACACACGCACGCGCACGCAAAGAGGCACATCCGCACACGCACGCAGAGAGGCACACACGTACGCGCACCCACAGAGGCACATGCGCACGCGCACGTAGAAAGGCATACGCGCACGCGCACGCAGAGAGGCACACGCGCATGAGCATGCAGAGAGGCACATGCGCACGCGCACGCAGAGAGGCACATGCGCACGCGCACGTGGAGAGGCACATGCACACGCGCACGCAGAGAGGCACACGTGTACACACATGCAGAGAGGCACACGTGCACGCGCACCCAGAGAGGCACACGCGCACGCGCACGCAGAGAGGCACACGCGCATGCGCACGCAGAGAGGCACACACGCACACGCACGCAGAGAGGCACATGCACACGTAGAGGGGCACATGCGCACGTGCACGCAGTGAGGCACACGCGCATGTGCACGCAGAGAGGCACACACGCAAGCGCACGTAGAGAGGCACATGTGTACGTGCACACAAAAAGGCACACGCACACGCGCACGCAGAGAGGCACACGCGCATGCGCACGCAGAGAGGCACACGCGCACGTGCATGCAGAGAGTTACACAGGCACGCACATGCACATAGGCACATCCGCACGTGCACGTAGTGAGGCACATGCGCACACGCAAGAAGAGAGGCACACGCACCGCAAACACACAGAGGCACACGCACACGTGCATGCACAGAGGCACACACGCACGCGCATGCACAGAGGTACACGCGCACACACACGCAAAGAGGCACAGGCACACGCGCACGCACAGATGTACACACCCATGTGCACGCACGTAGGCACACACGCATGCGCACGCACACAGGCACACACGCACACGCACGCACAGAGGCTCACGCTCTTGTGCACGCACAGAGGCACATGCGCATGTGCATGCACAGAGGCACACACGCACGTGCACGCATAGAGGCACACGTGCACACACACGCACAGAGGCACACGCGCACGTGCATGCACAGAGGCACATGCGCACGCGCATGCACAGAGGGACAGGCTCACGCGCACCCACAGAGGCACATGTGCACGCGCACGCACAGAGGCATACGCGCATGCGCATGTAGAGAGGCACACACGCACGCGCACGAAGAGAGGCACACGCACACGCGCATGTAGAGAGGGACACGAGCACGCGCACGAAGAGAGGCACACGCGCACGTGCACGCAGAGAGGCACACGTGTACGCGCACGCAGAGAGGCACACACGCACGCACACAGAGAGAGGCAAACGCACACACGCACGCAGAGAGGCACACCCGCATGTGCACGCAGAGAGGCATACGCACACGCGCACACAGAGAGGCACACGCGCACGTGTATGCAAAGAGGCGCACACGCACGCGCACGGAGAGAGGCACATGCACACGCGCACGCAGAGAGGTACACGCGCATGCACACGCAGAGAGGCACACGTGCATGAGCACGCTGAGAGGCACACCCGCATGTGCACGCAGAGAGGCATACGCACACGCGCACACAGAGAGGCACACGCGCACGTGTATGCAAAGAGGCGCACACGCACGCGCACGGAGAGAGGCACATGCACACGCGCACGCAGAGAGGTACACGCGCACCCGCATGGACAGAGGCACACGCGCACGAGCACGGAGAGAGGCACACGCGGAAGCGCACGCAGAGAGGCGTATGCGCACACGCACGCAGAAAGGCACACGTGAACGCACACGCAGACAGGCACACGCGCACGGGCACGCAGAGAGGCACACGCACACGCGCATGCAGAGAGGCACACGCACAAGCACACACAGAGAGGCACACGCGTACGCGCACGCAGAGAGGCAAACGCGCACGCACCTGTAGAGAGGCACATGCGCACGTGCATGCAAAGAGGCACACACGCAGGCCCATGCACAGAGGCACACGCGTATGTGCACTTACAAAGGCACACGCGCATGCGTACGCACAGAGGTACATGTGCACGCGCACGCACACAGGCACAAGCGCACGCGCACGCAGAGAGGCACACGCGCACACGCACACAGAGAGGTACACATGCACGCGCACACAGAGAGGCACACGTGCACGCTCACGCAGAGAGGCACACGTGCACACGTACGTAGAGAGGCACACTCGCACGTGTACGTAGAGAGGCACATGCGCACGTGCACACAGAGAGGAACACGCGCACGTGCACGCAGAGAGGCACATGTGCAAGCGCACTCAGAGAGGCACACATGCACGTGCATGCAGAAAGGTAGATGCGCAGGCGCACGTAGAGAGGCATACGTGCACGCGCACGCAGAAAGGCAAACGATGATGTGCACCCAGAGAGGCACACGTGTACGCGGACACAGAGAGGCACATGCGCACCCGCATGTAGAGAGGCCCACGCGCACGTGCACGCAGAGAGGCACACGCGCACGGGCACGCAGAGACCCGCATGAAGAAAGGCACACGCGCACGCGCACGGAGAGAGGCACACGCGCACGCGCATGCGAAGAGGAACACGAGCACGCGCACGTAAAAAGGCACACATGCACGCGCACGAAGAGAGGCACACATGCACACAGAGAGGCACACGCACACGTGCACGCAGAGAGGCACACGTGCATGCGCACATAGAGAGGCACAGGCACACGCGCACGCAGAGAAGCACACATGCAAGTGCACGCAAAGAGGTACACGCGCACGCGCACGCGCACGCAAAGAGGCACACGCGCACGCGCACGCAGAGAGGCACACGTGCACGCTCACACAGAGAGGCACACGGGCACGTGCATGCAAAGAGGCACACGCACACATGCACGCAGAGAGGCACACGCGCACGCGCACGCGCACGCAAAGAGGCACACGCGCACGCGCACGCAGAGAGGCACACGTGCACGCTCACACAGAGAGGCACACGGGCACGTGCATGCAAAGAGGCACACGCACACATGCACGCAAAGAGGCACACGCGCACGTGCACGCAGAGAGGCACCCGCGCACGCGCACGCAGAGAGGCGCACGTGTACGCGCACGCAGAGAGGCAGACGCCCACGAACACGCAGAGAGGCACCTGCGCACACGCACACAGAGAGGCACACGCGCATGCGCACGTAGAGAGGCACACGCGCATGCTCACGCAGAGAGGGACACGTGCACGCTCTTGCAGAGAGGCACATGTGCACGCGCACGGAGAGAGGCACACGCCCACGCAAACGCAGAGATGCACACGCAAACGTGCACACAAAGAGGCACACGCGCACGGGCACGTAGAGAGGCACACACCCACGCGCACGAAGAGAGGCACACGCGCACGCGCACGTAAAGAGGCACACGTGCACACGCACGCAGAAAGGCACACGCGCACGCGCACGCACAGAGGCACACGCGCACACGCACGCAGAGAGGCACACGCGCATGCGCACGCAAAGAGGCACACGTGCACGTACACGCAGAGAGGCACACACGCACGCGCTTGCAGAGAGGCACACGCACACGTGCACGTAGAGAGGCACACGCGCACGCGCACGTAGAGAGGCAGACGCGCAGGCGCATGCAGAGAGGCACACGCGCACCCGCATGCAGAGAGGCACATGCGCAGGCGCATGTAGAGAGGCACATGCACACGCGCACGTAGAGAGGCACCCGCGCACGCACACGCAGAGAGGCACANTAAAAGTGGTGACGGTGGAAACCGTGGCAACGGTGGCAGGGACAGCTGCAGCGGAGGAGACAAGAGAAGCAGAAGCAGGAACAGCAGCAGTGGGAAGGGTGGCAGCCAGCGCCGTGCGGACAGCAGTGACATGGGCGATGGAGGGGGGCCCAGCAGACGGAACAAGAGCGCAAGCATGCAGAGAGGCACACGCGCACCCGCATGCAGAGAGGCACATGCGCAGGCGCATGTAGAGAGGCACATGCGCACGCGCACGTAGAGAGGCACACGCGCACGCACACGCAGAGAGGCACACGCGCACACGCACGCATTACTACTATTACGCACGCATTATTACTCATTATTTTACTATTCTTGTTATAGATGGTACGGGCTGGGAATACCAAGTGCAAGCTGTAGTAGCAGAGGTGGATGCACTGGCCAAAGCAGCAGTCATAAAGGGTGCGTTGGCAGCGGTGGTGGAGGCAGTGGAAGCGGCGGGAATGGCAGACGGAATAGCAGCAGTGTCAGTGGCGGCATTGTGGAGTTGAACTGGGGGGGGGCTAGCTACAACAGCGGTGTCGACAGGGGCTGGGGCCAGTACCTGTGAAGACAGGGNCGCAGAGAGGCACACGCGCACACGCACGCAGAGAGGCACACGCGCACGCAGAGAGGCACACGCGCACGCACACAAAGAGAGGCACATGGGAACACGCACGCAGAGAGGCACACACGCACGCGCACGCAGAGAGGCACACACGCATGAGCACGCAGAGAAGCACATGCGCATGCGCACACGGAGAGGCACACGCGCACGTGCACGCATAGAGGCACACGCGCACGCACAAGTAGAGAGGCACACGCACACGCGCACTCATATAGGCACACGAGCACGTGCACGCATAGAGGCACACGCGCATGCGCATGCAGAGAGGCACACGCGCACGCGCACACAGAGAGGCACACGCGCACGCGCACGTAGAGAGGCACACGCACACGCGCACGTAGAGAGGCACACGCGCAAGTGTATGCAGAGAGGCACACGCGCACGCGCACGCAGAGAGGCAACGTGCACGCGCACGTAGAGAGGCACACGCGCACGCGCACCCAGAGAGGCACACGCGCACGCGCACACAGAGAGGCACACACGCACGCGCATGCAGAGAGGCACACACACACACGTACGCAGAGAGGCACACGCGCACATGAACGCATAGAGGCACACGCGCACGCGCACGCACAGAGGCACACGCGCATGCGCATGCACAGAGGCACACTCGCACGCGCACGCACAGAGGCACACGTGCACGCGCACGCACAGAGGCACACACGCACGTGCACGCATTGAGGCACACGCGCACGCGCACGCACACGCACAGAGGCACACACGCACGGGTACGCACAGAGGCACATGCACACGTGCACGCACAGAAGCACACACTAACGCACACGCAGAGAGACACACGCGCACACGCAAGCGTAGAGGCAGACGCGCACGCGCACGCACAGAGGCACACGCGCACGCACGTATGCACATGCGCACCCGCAAGTACAGAGGTACAAGCGCACGCGCACGAACAGAGGGACACGTGCACGTGCACGTACAGAGGCACACGCGCACGCGCATGCAAAGAGGCACACGCGCACGCGCACGCAGAGAGGCACACGCGCACGCGCATGCAATGAGGCAGACGCGCACGCGCACGCAGAGTGGCACACACGCACGTGCATGGAGAGAGGCACACGGGCACGTGCACATAGAAAGACACACGCGCACGCACACTCAGAAAGGCAAACGCGCATGCGCAGGCAGAGAGGCACACGCGCACGCACACGCAGAGAGGTACATTCGCACCCGCACGTAGAGAGGCACATGCGCACGTGCACGCAGAGAGGCTCACGGGCACGGGCACGCAGAGAGGCACATGCGCACCCGCACGAAGAGAGGCACATGCGCACGTGCACTAAATGAGGCACACACGCACGCGCACGAAGAGAGGAAGACGCGCACGCGCACACAAAAAGGCTCATGTGCACATGCACAAAGAGAGGCACACGTGCACGCGCACGCAAAGAGGCACACGCGCACGGGCATGCAGAGAGGCACATGCACACGTGCACGCAGATTGGCAGACGTGCATGCACAGGAAGAGAGGCACACGCACACGCGCACGCAGAGAAGCAGACACGCACGCGCACGGAGAGAGGCACATGCGCACGTGCACGCAGAGAGGCACACGCACACGTGCGCACAGAGAGGCACACACGCACGCGTACGCAAAGAGGCAAACACGCACGCACACGCAGAGAGGCACACGTGCATCCGCACGCACAGAGGCACTCGAGCACGTGCACACAGAGAGGCACACGCGCACGTGCACGCATAGAGGCACACGCGTACGCGCACGCAGTGAGGCACACGCACACGCGCACTCGCACGCAAAGAGGCACACGCCCATGCACACGCAGAGGCACACGTGCACCCGCACGCGCACGCAGAGAGGCACACACGCACATGCACAAAGAGATGCACACGTGCACTTGCACTCAGAGAGGCAGAGGCGCACGTACATGCAGAGAGGCACACGCGCACGCGCACACAGTGAGGCACACGTGCACGCGTACGCAGAGAGGTACACGAACACACACACGCAAAGAGGCATATGCGCACATGCACACAGAGAGGCACACACGCACGTGCCCGCAGAGAGGCACACGCTCACGCGCACATAGAGTGGCACACGTGCACAGGCACGCAGAGAGGCAAACACACACGCGCACGTAGAGAGGCACACACGCACACGCACGCAGAGAGGCAAACGCGCACGCGCACGCAGAGAGGCACACGTGCACACGCACGCAGAGAGGCACACACGCATGCAAACGCAGAGAGGCACACGCGGACATGCACGCAGAGAGGTACACACATCCGCGCATGCAGAGAGGCACATGTAAATGCGCATGCAGAGAGGCACACGCGTACGCGGAGGAAGAGAGGCACACGCGCACGCGCATGTAGAGAGGCACACACACACGCGCACGCAGAGAGGCACACGTGCACACGCATGGAGAGAGGCACACGAGCATGCGCACATAGAGAGGCACACACGCACGCGCACGTAGAGAGGCACACGCGCACGGGCACGTTGAGAGGCACACGCACATGCGTATGTAGAGAGGCACACGTGCATACGCACATAGAGAGGAACACGTGCTCGTGCACGTAGAGAGGCACACGCGCACGTGCACGCACTGAGGCACGTGCACGCACTGAGGCACGTGCACGCACTGAGGCACACGCGCATGCGCACGCATAGAGGCACACGCGCACGCGCACGCACTGAGGCACATGTGCACGCGCACGCACTGAGGCACACCCGCACGTGCACGCACAAAGGCACACGCGCACGCGCATGCACAAAGGCACACGCGCACGTGCACACAGAGAAGCACACGTGCATGCGCACGCAAAGAGGCACACGTGCAGGCGCACGCAGAGAGGTACACGCGCATGCACACGCAGAGAGGCACACGTGCATGAGCACGCTGAGAGGCACACGCGCACGCACACGTAGAGAGGCACACATGCATGCGCAAGCGGAGAGGCACACTGGCACGCGCACGCAGAGAGGTACACGCACACGCGCAAGCAGAGAGGCACACGCGCACGCGCACGCAGAGAGGCACACGCGCACACGCACATGCACACAGAGAGGCACACGCGCACGCGCACGCAGAGAGGCACACGTGCACGCGTACGCAGAGAGGCACACGCGTACGCGCATGCAGAGAGGCACACGCACATGCGCACGCAAAGAGGCAAACGCGCACGTGTACGCAGAGAGGCACATGCGCACGCGCACGCAGAAAGGCACATGCGCACG
>SZWC01007513.1:104643-127188 GCA_023375785.1 Penium margaritaceum
CGCACACAGAGAGGCACACGCGCACGCGCACGCAGAGAGGCACACGTGCACGCGTACGCAGAGAGGCACACGCGTACGCGCATGCAGAGAGGCACACGCACATGCGCACGCAAAGAGGCAAACGCGCACGTGTACGCAGAGAGGCACATGCGCACGCGCACGCAGAAAGGCACATGCGCACGTGCACATAGAGAGGCATACGCGCATGCGCACGCAAAGAGGGACACGCGCACGCGCACGCAGAGAGGCACATGCAAAGGCGCACGCAGAGAGGCACATGCGCATGCGCACGCAAAGAGGCACACGTGCAAGCGCACGCAAAGAGGCACACGTGTACGCGGACGCAGAGAGGCACATGCGCACGCGCACTCAGAGAGGCACACGCGCACGCCCACGCAGAGAGGCACACGTGCATGCGCACACAGAGAGGCACATACGCACGCGCACGTAGAGGGGCACACGTGCACACGCACACATAGAGGCACACGCGCACGCGCACGCAGAGAGGCACACGCGCACGTGCACGCAGAGAGGGACACGCGCACGCGCACGTAAAGAGGCACACACACAAGCGCACGCAGAGAGGCACATGCGTACGTGCACGTAGAAAGGCACACGCGCACGCACACGCAGAGAGGCGCACACGCATGCACACGCAGGGAGGCACACGCGCACGCGCACGCAAAGAGGTACACGCGCACGCGCACGCAGATAGGCACACGCGCATGCGCACATAGAGAGGCACATGCGCACATGCAAGTAGAGAGGCACACGCACACGTGAACACACACACGCACACGCGCATGTGCATGCATAGAGGCACACGCCCACGAACATGCACAAAGGCACACACACACATGCACGCACAGAGGCACACACGCACGCGCACGTAGAGAGGCACTCGCGCACGCGCACGTAGAGAGGCACACACGCACGCGCACGCACAGAGGCACGCGCGCACATGTACGCACAGAGGCACATGCACACGCGCACGCACAGAGGCACACGCCCATGTGCACGCATAGAGGCATATGTGCACGCGCACACATAGAGGCACACGCGCACATGCACGCATAGAGGCACATGCGCACGCGCATGCACTGAGGCACAGGCTCACGCGCACCCACAGAGGCACACCTGCACGCGCACGCATAGAGGCACGCGCGCACGTGCATGCAGAGAGGCACACACGCACGCGCACGCACAGAGGCACACGCGTAGGCACACCCAGAGAGGTACACGCGCACGCGCACAAAGAGAAGCACACGCGCACGTGTATGCAGAAAGGCACACGCGCACGCGCACGCAGGGAGACACAAGCGCACGCGCACACAGGGAGGCAAAGGCACACGCGCACGCAGAGAGGCATACACGTACGCGCACGCAGAGAGGCACACGCGCACGTGCACACAGAAAGGCACATGCGCACGCGCACACAAAGAGGCACACGCGCACACAAAGAGGCACACGCACACGCGCACGCAGAGAGGCACACACACGCGCATGTAGAAAGGCACACGCGCACACGCATGCAGAGAGGCACACACGGACGCACACGGAGAAAGGTACACGTGCACGCGCACAAAGAGAGGCACATGCATACGCGCACGCAGAAATGCACACGCGCACGGGCACGAAGAGAGGCACACGCGCACGCGCACGCAGAGAGGCACCCGCGCACGCGCACGTAGGGAGGCACACGTGCATGTGCACGCAGAGAGGCACACACGCACGCGCACGCAGAGAGGCAAACACGCACACGCACGCAGAGAGGCACACACGTACGCGAACATAGAGAGGCACAAACGCACGCGCACGCGAAGAGATACACGCGCACGCGCATGCATAGAGGCACACGCGCAGGCGCATGGAGAGAGGCAAACGCGCACATGCACGTAGGTGTGCACACGTGCACCCACATGCGGAGAGGCACACCAGCACGCACACGCAGAGAGGCACACGTGCACGCGAATGCAGAGAGGCACACCCGCACGCGCAAGCAGAGAGGCACACATGCACGCGCACGCAACGAGGCACACACACACGTGCACGTTGAGAGGCACACGCGCACGCGCACGCAGAGAGGCACATGCACACGCGCACGCAGAGAGGCACACGCGCACCCACACACAGAGACACACACGCACACGCGCACGCATAGAGGCAAACGCCCACGCCAACGCAGAGAGGCACACGTGCACGCACATGCACACGCAGAGAGGCACACGCGCAAGCGCATGCAGAGAGGCACACGCGCTCATGCATGCAGAGAGGCACAGGCGCACGCACATGCAGAGAGGCACACGTGCACCTGCACGCAGAGAGGTACACGCGCACGCGCACGCAAAGAGGCACACGCGCACGCTCACGCAGAGAGGCACAGGCGGACGCGCACACGGAGAGGCACTCGCGCACGCACACGCAGAGAGGCACACGCGCACACACACAAAGGGGAAGCACATGCGCATGCGCACGCAGAGAGGCACACGCCCACGCGCACGCAAAGAGGCACACATGCACGCGCACGCACACGCGCACGCACATGCAGAGAGGCACACGCGCACGTGCACGCAGAGAGGCATACGTGCACGCACACGCAGAGAGGCACACGCGCACGCGCACGCAAAGAGGGACACGCGCACGCGCACACAGAGAGGCACACGCGCACGNCACACACACAAAGGGGAAGCACATGCGCATGCGCACGCAGAGAGGCACACGCCCACGCGCACGCAAAGAGGCACACATGCACGCGCACGCACACGCGCACGCACATGCAGAGAGGCACACGCGCACGTGCACGCAGAGAGGCATACGTGCACGCACACGCAGAGAGGCACACGCGCACGCGCACGCAAAGAGGGACACGCGCACGCGCACACAGAGAGGCACACGCGCACGTGCACGCAGAGAGGCACACGTTCTCGTGCATGCAGAAAGGCACACGCGGACACGCAGGCAGAGAGGCACACGTGCACGCGCATGCAGAGAGGCACACGCGCACGCGCACGCACAGAGGCACACGCACACACGCACGCACAGAGGCACACGCGCACGCGCATGCACAGAGGCACACGCACATGCGCACGCAAAGAGGAACACACACACGCACGCAGAGAGGCACACGCGCACGCGCATGCAGAGAGGCACACGTGCACGCGTACGCAAAGAGGCACACAAGCACGCGCACGCAGAGAGGCAAACACGCACGCGGACGCAGAGAGGCACACAAGCACCCGCATGCAGAGAGGCACACAAGCACGCGCACACAGAGAGGCACACACGCACGTGCACACAGAGAGGCACACGCGCACGCGCATGCAGAGAGGCAAACACGCACACGCACACAGAGAGGCACACCAGCACGCGCACGCAGAGAGGCACACGCGCACGTGCACATAGAGAGGCAAACGCGCACGCGCACGCAGAGAGGCACACACACACGTGCACGCAGAGAGGCACACTCGCACACGCACGCAGAGAGGCACACGCAGACGCGCACGCAGAGAGGCACACGCGCACGTGCATGCAGAGAGGCACACGCGCACGCGCATGCACAGAGGCACACGCGCATGGCACGCACAGAGGCACACGCGCACAAGCATGCACAAAGGCACATGCGCATGCGCACGCACAGAGGCACACGCGCATGCGCATGCACAGAGGCACACGCGCACACACACGCACAGAGGCACACGCGCACGCGCACGCATAGAGGCCCACGCGCTCGCCCACGCAGAGAGGCACACACGCACGTGCACGCAGATGGGCACACGTGCACGCACACGCAAAGAGGCACACGTGGAGGCGCATGCAGAGAGGCTCACGCGCAGGCGCACGCAGAGAGGCACACGCGCACGCGCACGTAGAGAGGAACACGCGCACGTGCACGCAGAGAGGCACACACGCACGTGCATGCAGAGAGGCAAACGTGCACGCGCACGCAGAGAGGCACACGCGCAAGTGTATGCAGAGAGGCACACGCGCACGTGCACGCAGAGAGGCACACGCGCAAGCGCAGGCAGAGTGGCACATGTGCATGTGCACGCAGAGAAGCACACACGCATGCACACCAAGAGAGGCACGTGCACACGCGCACGCAGAGAGGCACACGCGTACGCTCACGCAGAGAGGCACACACGCGCGCGCACGCAGAGAGGCACATGCGCACGCGCACGCAAGGAGGCACACCCGCATGTGCATGCAGAGAGGCACACGCGCACGCGCACGCAGAGAGGCACACGCGCACGCGCACGCAAAGATGCACACGCGCAAGCCCACGCAGAGAGGCACATGCGCACGCTTACGCAGAGAGGCACACGCGCACGCGCACGCAGAGAGGCACACGCGCACGCGCACACAGAGAGGCACACGCGCACGCGCACGGAGAGAGGCACACGCGCGCGCGAACGCACAGAGGCACACGCGCACGCGCACACACAAAAGAACACGCGCAGGCGCACATACAGAGGCACACGCGTATGCTCACACACAGAGGCACACGCGCAACTCGTTATTTCCGAGTAGTGACCTCTCTGGGAGACCATGTTTTCCAACACTCTGGCACAATTCTGGCACAACTCATGCACTGCTTTGGCACAACCCTGGCACAAATCTGGCACAACTCTGGGAAAACTCTGGAACAACTCTGGCACAGCTCTAGCAAACGTCTGGCACAACTCAGGCACAACTCTGGCACAACTCTTGTACAACTCTGGCAAAACTCCGGCACGACTCTAGCACAACTCTGGTTCAACTCTGTCACAACTCTGGCACAACTCTGGCACAACTCTGGCACAACAATGGCACAACGATGGCACAACTCTGGCACAACTATGGTACAATTCTGGAACAACTCTGGCACAACTTTGGCACAACTCTGGCACAACTTTGGCACAACTATGGCACAACTCTGCCACAACTCTGACACTCTCGCACAACTCCAGAACAACTCTGGCACAACTCTGGAACAACTCTGGCACAACTCTGGCACAAGCAGAGCACATCTCAGCCACAACTGTGGCAAAGCTTTTGCATATCTCTGCCACAGCTATGCCACATCTCTGGCACAGATCTGGCACAGCTTTGGCACAACTCTGGCACGACTCTGGCACAACTTTGGCACAGCTCTAGCACAACTCTGGCACAACTCTGGCACAAATAAGGCACACCTCTGGCACAACTCTGGTACAACTCTGGCAAAACTCTGGCAAAACTCTAGCACAACTCTGGCGTAACTCTGGCACAACTCTTGCACAACTATGGCACAACTCTGGCACAACTATGGCACAACTCTGGCTCAACTCTCACACATCTCAGGCACAACCCTTGAAAAAGTCTTGCACAACTCCGCCACAACTCCAGCACAACTCTGGCACAACGATAGCACAACCCTGGCACAGCTCAGAACAACTCTGGCACAACTCAGAACAACTTTGGCACAACTCTAGCACAAGTTTGGCACAACTCTGGCACAACTCTGTAACAACTCTGGCGCAAATCTTGCACAGATCTGGCACAACTCTGGCAAAACTGTAACACAACTTTCGCACAACTCTGGCACAACTCTGGCACAACTCTGGCACAACTCTGGCACAACTCTGGCACAACTCTGGCACAACCCTGGCACAACTCTGGCAAAAATCTTGCAAACCTCTAGCACAACTCTGGCACAACTCTGGCAAAACTCTGGCAAACCTCTAGCACAAATCTGGCACAACACTGGCACAACTCTGGCAGAACTTTGGCACAACTTTGGCAGAACTCTGGCACAACTCTGGCACAACTCTGGCACAACTCTGGCACAACTATTGCTAAAATCTGGCGCAACTCAAGCACAACCCTGGCACAACTATTGCACAACTCTGCAAAAACTCCGGCACAACTCTGACAAAACTCTGGCACAACTCCGGAACAACTCTGGACAACTCTGGCACAACTCTGGCACAACTCTGGCGGAACTCTGGCACGAGCAGAGCACATCTCAGGTACAACTCTTGCACAGCTTTCGCACAACTCTGCCACAGGTATGCCACAACTCTGGCACAGATCTGGCACAACTCTGGCACAACTCTGGCACAACTCTGGCACAAATCTGGCACAACTCTAGCACAACTCTGGCACAACTCTGCCACAACTGTGGCACACCTCTGGCACAACTCTGGTACAACCGTAGCAACTCTGGCAAAACTCTAGCACAACTCTGGCACAACTCTGGCACAACTCTGGCACAACTCTAACACAACTATGGCACAATTCTGGCACAACTCTGGCACAACTCTGGCACAACTCTAACACAACTATGGCACAATTCTGGCACAACTCTGGCACAACTCTGGCACAACTCTAACACAACTATGGCACAATTCTGGCACAACTCTGGCACAACTCTGGCACAACTCTAACACAACTATGGCACAATTCTGGCACAACTCTGGCACAACTCTGGCACAACTCTAACACAACTATGGCACAATTCTGGCACAACTCTGGCACAACTCTGGCACAACTCTAGCACAACTCTGGCACAACTCTGCCACAACTGTGGCACACCTCTGGCACAACTCTGGTACAACCGTAGCAACTCTGGCAAAACTCTAGCACAACTCTGGCACAACTCTGGCACAACTCTGGCACAACTCTAACACAACTATGGCACAATTCTGGCACAACTCTGGAACAACTCAGGCACAATCCTGGCACAACTCCTGCACAACTCCGCCACAACGCCGGCACAACTCTGGCACAACTCAGGCACAGCTCTGGCACAACTCTGGCACAGCTATGGCACAACCCTGGCACAGCTCTGGCACAACTCATTACAACTCTGGCACATTTCTGGCACAAGTATGGCACAACTCTGGCAAAACTCTGTAACAACTCTGGCACAACTCTGGCACAACTCTGGCACAACTCTGGCACAACTCTGAAACAACTGTAGCACATCTCTGGCACAACTCTGGCACAACTCTGGCACAACTCTTGCACGAATCTAGCACAACTCTGGCACAACTCTGGCACAACTCTGGCAAAACTCTGGCAAAACTCTGGCAAACCTCTAGCACAACTCTGGCACAACTCTGGCAAAACTATGGCAAACCTCTAGAACAACTCTGGCACAACTATGGCACAACTCTGGCACCACTCTGGCATAACTCTGGCACAACTGTGGCAAAACACTGGCAAAACACTGGAAAAACTCTGGCACAAATCTTGCACAACTCGGGCACAATTCTGGCACAAGTCTGGCACAACTCTGGCACAACTCTGCCACAACTCTGGCACAACTCTGGCACAACACTGTCACAACTCTGGCACACCTCTGCTACAACTCTGGCACAACTCCGGTACAACTCTGGCACAACTCTGGCACAACTGTGGCACAACTCTGGCAAACCTCTGGCACAACTATGGCACATTTCTGGAACAATTCTGGCACACCTCTGGCACAACTCTGGCACAACTCTGCTACAACTCTGGCACAACTCTGGCACATCTCTGGCACAACTCTGGCACAACTCTGCTACAACTCTGGCACAACTCTGGCACATCTCTGGCACAACTCTGGCACAACTCTGCTACAACTCTGGCACAACTCTGGCACATCTCTGGCACAACTCTGGCACAACTCTGCTACAACTCTGGCACAACTCTGGCACATCTCTGGCACAACTCTGGCACAACTCTGCTACAACTCTGGCACAACTCTGGCACATCTCTGGCACAACTCTGGCACAACTCTGCTACAACTCTGGCACAACTCTGGCACATCTCTGGCACAACTCTGGCACAACTCTGCTACAACTCTGGCACAACTCTGGCACATCTCTGGCACAACTCTGGCACAACTCTGCTACAACTCTGGCACAACTCTGGCACATCTCTGGCACAACTCTGGCACAACTCTGCTACAACTCTGGCACAACTCTGGCACATCTCTGGCACAACTCTGGCACAACTCTGCTACAACTCTGGCACAACTCTGGCACATCTCTGGCACAACTCTGGCACAACTCTGCTACAACTCTGGCACAACTCTGGCACATCTCTGGCACAACTCTGGCACAACTCTGCTACAACTCTGGCACAACTCTGGCACATCTCTGGCACAACTCTGGCACAACTCTGCCACAACTCTGGCACAACTCTGGCACAATTCTTGCACAACTCTGGCACAACTTGGGCACAACGCTGGCACAACTCTGGCACAACTCTGCTACAACTCTGGCACAACTCTGGTACATCTCTGGGACAACTCTGGCACAACTCTGGCACAACTTTAACAAAACCCTGGCACAACCATGGCAAAATTCTGGCAAAACTATAGCACAACTCTGGCAAAGGTTTGGCACAACTCTGGCACAACTCTGGCACAACTCGGGCACAATTCTGGCACAACTCTGGCACAACTCTGACACAACTCTGGCACAACTCTGGCACGACTCTTGCAAAACTCTTGCACAACTCTAGCACAACTCTGGCACAACTCTGGCACAAATCTGGCACAACTCTGGCACGACTATGGCACAACTATGGCACAACTCTGGCACAATTGTGGAACACCTGTGGCACAACCCTGGCACAATTCTTGCACGACTCTGGCACAACTCTGGCACAACTCTGGCACAACTCTGGCACAACTATGGCACCACAGGCACAACTCTGGCACAACAATGGCACAACTCTGGCACAACTCTAGCACAACTCTGGCACACGTCTGGCACAACTCTGGCACACCTCTAGCACAACTCTGGCACAACTCTGGCACGACTCTGGCACTACTCTAGCACAACTATGGTGCATTTCTGGCACAGTTCTGGCACAACTCTGGCACAACTCTCGCACAACTGTGGCACAAGTCAGGCACAACTCTGGCACAACTTTGGAACACCTCTGGCACAACTCTGGCACAACTCGGGCACAACTCTGCCACAACTCTGGCACAACTCTGGCACGACTCTGGCACTACTCTAGCACAACTATGGTGCATTTCTGGCACAGTTCTGGCACAACTCTGGCACAACTCTCGCACAACTCTGGCACAACTCTGGCACAAATATGGAACAATTCTGGCACAATTCTGGCACAACTCTGGCACAACTCCGGCATAACTCTGGCACAACTCTGGCACAATTCTGGCACAACTCTTGCACGACTCTGGCACTACTCTAGCACAACTATGGTGCATTTCTGGCACAGTTCTGGCATAACTCTGGCACAACTCTGGCACAACTCTGGCACACCTCTGGCACAACTCTGGCACAACTCTGGCACAACTCTGGCACAGCTCTGCTACAACTGTGGCACAACTCTAGTACAACTGTGGCACATCTCTGGTACAACTGTGGCACAACTCCGCTACAACTGTGGCACGACTCTGGTACTACTGTGGCACAATTCTGCTACAACTGTGGCACATCTCTGGTAAAACTGTGGCATAAATCTGGTACAACTGTGGCACAACTCTGCTACAACTGTGGCACAACTCTGCTACAACTCTGGCACAACTCAGCCACACCTCTGGCACAACTATGGCACATTTCTGGAACAATTCTGGCATACCTCTGGCACAACTCTGGTTCAACTCTGGCACAACTCTGGCACAATTCGGGAACAACTCTGGCACAACTCTGGCACAACTCTGGCTCAACTCTGGCACAAATCTGGCACAACTCTGGCACAATTCTTGCACAACTCTGGCACAACTCTGGCACAACGCTGGCACAACTCTGGCACAACTCTAGCACAACTCTGGCACAACTCTGCCACAACTGTGGCACAACTCTGCTACAACTCTGGCACAACTCTGGTACATCTCTGGGACAACTCTGGCACAACTCTGGCACAACTTTAACAAAACCCTGGCACAACCATGGCAAAACTCTGGCAAAACTATAGCACAACTCTGGCAAAAGTCTGGCACAACTCTGGCACAACTCTGGCACAACTCGGGCACAATTCTGGCACAACTCTGGCACAACTCTGACACAACTCTGGCACAACTCTGGCACGACTCTTACAAAACTCTTGTACAACTCTAGCACAACTCTGGCACAACTCTGGCACAACTCTGCTACAACTCTGGCACAACTCTGGTACATCTCTGGGACAACTCTGGCACAACTCTGGCACAACTTTAACAAAACCCTGGCACAACCATGGCAAAACTCTGGCAAAACTATAGCACAACTCTGGCAAAAGTCTGGCACAACTCTGGCACAACTCTGGCACAACTCGGGCACAATTCTGGCACAACTCTGGCACAACTCTGACACAACTCTGGCACAACTCTGGCACGACTCTTACAAAACTCTTGTACAACTCTAGCACAACTCTGGCACAACTCTGGCACAACTCTGCTACAACTCTGGCACAACTCTGGTACATCTCTGGGACAACTCTGGCACAACTCTGGCACAACTTTAACAAAACCCTGGCACAACCATGGCAAAACTCTGGCAAAACTATAGCACAACTCTGGCAAAAGTCTGGCACAACTCTGGCACAACTCTGGCACAACTCGGGCACAATTCTGGCACAACTCTGGCACAACTCTGACACAACTCTGGCACAACTCTGGCACGACTCTTACAAAACTCTTGTACAACTCTAGCACAACTCTGGCACAACTCTGGCACAACTCTGCTACAACTCTGGCACAACTCTGGTACATCTCTGGGACAACTCTGGCACAACTCTGGCACAACTTTAACAAAACCCTGGCACAACCATGGCAAAACTCTGGCAAAACTATAGCACAACTCTGGCAAAAGTCTGGCACAACTCTGGCACAACTCTGGCACAACTCGGGCACAATTCTGGCACAACTCTGGCACAACTCTGACACAACTCTGGCACAACTCTGGCACGACTCTTACAAAACTCTTGTACAACTCTAGCACAACTCTGGCACAACTCTGGCACAACTCTGCTACAACTCTGGCACAACTCTGGTACATCTCTGGGACAACTCTGGCACAACTCTGGCACAACTTTAACAAAACCCTGGCACAACCATGGCAAAACTCTGGCAAAACTATAGCACAACTCTGGCAAAAGTCTGGCACAACTCTGGCACAACTCTGGCACAACTCGGGCACAATTCTGGCACAACTCTGGCACAACTCTGACACAACTCTGGCACAACTCTGGCACGACTCTTACAAAACTCTTGTACAACTCTAGCACAACTCTGGCACAACTCTGGCACAACTCTGCTACAACTCTGGCACAACTCTGGTACATCTCTGGGACAACTCTGGCACAACTCTGGCACAACTTTAACAAAACCCTGGCACAACCATGGCAAAACTCTGGCAAAACTATAGCACAACTCTGGCAAAAGTCTGGCACAACTCTGGCACAACTCTGGCACAACTCGGGCACAATTCTGGCACAACTCTGGCACAACTCTGACACAACTCTGGCACAACTCTGGCACGACTCTTACAAAACTCTTGTACAACTCTAGCACAACTCTGGCACAACTCTGGCACAACTCTGCTACAACTCTGGCACAACTCTGGTACATCTCTGGGACAACTCTGGCACAACTCTGGCACAACTTTAACAAAACCCTGGCACAACCATGGCAAAACTCTGGCAAAACTATAGCACAACTCTGGCAAAAGTCTGGCACAACTCTGGCACAACTCTGGCACAACTCGGGCACAATTCTGGCACAACTCTGGCACAACTCTGACACAACTCTGGCACAACTCTGGCACGACTCTTACAAAACTCTTGTACAACTCTAGCACAACTCTGGCACAACTCTGGCACAACTCTGCTACAACTCTGGCACAACTCTGGCACAACTCTGGCACAATTCTTGCACAACTCTGGCACAACTTGGGCACAACGCTGGCACAACTCTGGCACAACTCTGCTACAACTCTGGCACAACTCTGGTACATCTCTGGGACAACTCTGGCACAACTCTGGCACAAATTTAACAAAACCCTGGCACAACCATGGCAAAACTCTGGCAAAACTATAGCACAACTCTGGCAAAAGTTTGGCACAACTCTGGCACAACTCTGGCACAACTCTGGCACAATTCTGGCACAACTCTGGCACAACTCTGACACAACTCTGGCACAACTCTGGCACGACTCTTGCAAAACTCTTGCACAACTCTAGCACAACTCTGGCACAACTCTGGCACAAATCTGGCACAACTCTGGCACAACTATGGCACAACTATGGCACAACTCTGGCACAATTGTGGAACACCTGTGGCACAACCCTGGCACAATTCTTGCACGACTCTGGCACAACTCTGGCACAACTCTGGCACAACTCTGGCACAACTATGGCACAACAGGCACAACTCTGGTACAACAATGGCACAACTCTGGCACAACTCTAGAACAACTCTGGCACAACTCTGGCACAACTATGGCTGAACTCTGGCAAAACTCTGGCATAACTCTGGCACAACTCTTGCAAAACTCTGGCACAACTCTGGCACAACTCTGTCACAACTGTGGCACGACTCTTGCAAAACGCTTGCACAACTATAGCACATCTCTGCCACAACTCTGGCACAAATCTGGCACAACTCTAGCACAACTCTGGCACACGTCTGGCACAACTCTGGCACAACTCTGGCACAACCCTGGCACAACTCTGGCACAACTCTGCTACAACTCTGGCACAACTCTGGTACAACTTTGGCACAACTCTGGCACAACTCTTGCACAAATCTGGCACACCTCTGGCACAACTATGGCACATTTCTGGAACAATTCTGGCATACCTCTGGCACAACTCTGGTTCAACTCTGGCACAACTCTGGCACAACTCGGGAACAACTCTGGCACAACTCTGGCACAACTTTAGCCCAACTCTGGCACAACTCTGGCACAACTCTCGCACAACTCTGGCACACCTCTGGCACAACTCTGGCACAACTCTGGCTCAACTCTGGCACAACTCTGGTCCAACTCTGGCACAACTCTGGCACAACTCTCGCACAACTCTGGCACACCTCTGGCACAACTCTGGCACAACTCTGGCTCAACTCTGGCACAACTCTGGTCCAACTCTGGCACAACTCTGGCACAACTCTCGCACAACTCTGGCACACCTCTGGCACAACTCTGGCACAACTCTGGCTCAACTCTGGCACAACTCTGGTCCAACTCTGGCACAACTCTGGCACAACTCTCGCACAACTCTGGCACACCTCTGGCACAACTCTGGCACAACTCTGGCTCAACTCTGGCACAACTCTGGTCCAACTCTGGCACAACTCTGGCACAACTCTCGCACAACTCTGGCACACCTCTGGCACAACTCTGGCACAACTCTGGCTCAACTCTGGCACAACTCTGGTCCAACTCTGGCACAACTCTGGCACAACTCTCGCACAACTCTGGCACACCTCTGGCACAACTCTGGCACAACTCTGGCTCAACTCTGGCACAACTCTGGTCCAACTCTGGCACAACTCTGGCACAACTCTCGCACAACTCTGGCACACCTCTGGCACAACTCTGGCACAACTCTGGCTCAACTCTGGCACAACTCTGGTCCAACTCTGGCACAACTCTGGCACAACTCTCGCACAACTCTGGCACACCTCTGGCACAACTCTGGCACAACTCTGGCTCAACTCTGGCACAACTCTGGTCCAACTCTGGCACAACTCTGGCACAACTCTCGCACAACTCTGGCACACCTCTGGCACAACTCTGGCACAACTCTGGCTCAACTCTGGCACAACTCTGGTCCAACTCTGGCACAACTCTGGCACAACTCTCGCACAACTCTGGCACACCTCTGGCACAACTCTGGCACAACTCTGGCTCAACTCTGGCACAACTCTGGTCCAACTCTGGCACAACTCTGGCACAACTCTCGCACAACTCTGGCACACCTCTGGCACAACTCTGGCACAACTCTGGCTCAACTCTGGCACAACTCTGGTCCAACTCTGGCACAACTCTGGCACAACTCTCGCACAACTCTGGCACACCTCTGGCACAACTCTGGCACAACTCTGGCTCAACTCTGGCACAACTCTGGTCCAACTCTGGCACAACTCTGGCACAACTCTCGCACAACTCTGGCACACCTCTGGCACAACTCTGGCACAACTCTGGCTCAACTCTGGCACAACTCTGGTCCAACTCTGGCACAACTCTGGCACAACTCTCGCACAACTCTGGCACACCTCTGGCACAACTCTGGCACAACTCTGGCTCAACTCTGGCACAACTCTGGTCCAACTCTGGCACAACTCTGGCACAACTCTCGCACAACTCTGGCACACCTCTGGCACAACTCTGGCACAACTCTGGCTCAACTCTGGCACAACTCTGGTCCAACTCTGGCACAACTCTGGCACAACTCTCGCACAACTCTGGCACACCTCTGGCACAACTCTGGCACAACTCTGGCTCAACTCTGGCACAACTCTGGTCCAACTCTGGCACAACTCTGGCACAACTCTCGCACAACTCTGGCACACCTCTGGCACAACTCTGGCACAACTCTGGCTCAACTCTGGCACAACTCTGGTCCAACTCTGGCACAACTCTGGCACAACTCTCGCACAACTCTGGCACACCTCTGGCACAACTCTGGCACAACTCTGGCTCAACTCTGGCACAACTCTGGTCCAACTCTGGCACAACTCTGGCACAACTCTCGCACAACTCTGGCACACCTCTGGCACAACTCTGGCACAACTCTGGCTCAACTCTGGCACAACTCTGGTCCAACTCTGGCACAACTCTGGCACAACTCTCGCACAACTCTGGCACACCTCTGGCACAACTCTGGCACAACTCTGGCTCAACTCTGGCACAACTCTGGTCCAACTCTGGCACAACTCTGGCACAACTCTCGCACAACTCTGGCACACCTCTGGCACAACTCTGGCACAACTCTGGCTCAACTCTGGCACAACTCTGGTCCAACTCTGGCACAACTCTGGCACAACTCTCGCACAACTCTGGCACACCTCTGGCACAACTCTGGCACAACTCTGGCTCAACTCTGGCACAACTCTGGTCCAACTCTGGCACAACTCTGGCACAACTCTCGCACAACTCTGGCACACCTCTGGCACAACTCTGGCACAACTCTGGCTCAACTCTGGCACAACTCTGGTCCAACTCTGGCACAACTCTGGCACAACTCTCGCACAACTCTGGCACACCTCTGGCACAACTCTGGCACAACTCTGGCTCAACTCTGGCACAACTCTGGTCCAACTCTGGCACAACTCTGGCACAACTCTCGCACAACTCTGGCACACCTCTGGCACAACTCTGGCACAACTCTGGCTCAACTCTGGCACAACTCTGGTCCAACTCTGGCACAACTCTGGCACAACTCTCGCACAACTCTGGCACACCTCTGGCACAACTCTGGCACAACTCTGGCTCAACTCTGGCACAACTCTGGTCCAACTCTGGCACAACTCTGGCACAACTCTCGCACAACTCTGGCACACCTCTGGCACAACTCTGGCACAACTCTGGCTCAACTCTGGCACAACTCTGGTCCAACTCTGGCACAACTCTGGCACAACTCTCGCACAACTCTGGCACACCTCTGGCACAACTCTGGCACAACTCTGGCTCAACTCTGGCACAACTCTGGCACAACTCTGGCACAACTCTGGCACAACCTTGGCAAAACTCTGGCAAAACTTTAGCCCAACTCTGGCACAACTCTGGCACAACTCTGGCACAACTCTGGCACAACTCTGGCACAACTCTGGCACAACTCTGGCAGAACTATGGCGCAACCATGGCAAAACTCTGGCAAAACTATAGCACAACTCTGGCACAAGTCTGGCACATCTCTGGCACAACTCTGGCACAACTCAGGCACAACTCTGGTACAACTCTGGCACAACTCTGGTACAACTCTGGCACAACTCTGGCACAACTCTGGCACAATTCTGGCACAACTATTGCACAACTCTTGCACAACTCTAGCACAACTCTGGCACAAGTCTGGCACAAATCTGGCACAACTCCGGCACAACTATGGCACAACTATTGCACAACTCTGGCACAATTGTGGCACAACTGTAACACAACTCTGCCACACTTCTTGCACGACTCTGGCACAACTCTGGCACAACTCTGGCACAACTCTGGAACAACCCTAGCACAACTCTGGCACAACTTTGGCACAACTCTGGCACAACCTTGGCATAACTCCGGCACAAATCCGGCAAAACACTGGCACAACTCTGGGACAACTCTGGCTCAACTCTGGCACAACTCCGGCACAAATCTGGCATAACTCTGGCACTACTCTGGCACAATTCTGGCAACACTCTGGCACAACTCTGGCACAACTCTGGCACAACTCTGGCAAAACTCTGGCACAACTCCGGCACAACTCTGTTACAACTCTGGCACAACTCTCGTACAACTCTGGCACAACTATGGTCCCTTTCTGGCACTATTCTGGCATGACTAGGGCACAACTCTGGCACACCTCTGGCATAAGTATTGCACAACTCTGGCACAAGTCTGGCACAAATCTGGCACAACTCTGGCACAACTCTGGCAAAACTCTGGCACAACTCTGGCACAACTCTAGCACAACACTGGCACGACTCTGGCACAAGTCTGGCACAAATCTGGCACATTTCTGGCACAACTCTGGCACAACTCTGACACATCTCTAGCACAACTCTGGCAAAATTCTGGCACAACTCTGGCACAACTCTGGGAAAACCTTGTCACAACTCTGGCACAACTCTGGCAGAACTCTGGCACAACTCTAGCACAACTATGGCACAGCTCTGGCACAATTCGGGCACAACCATGGAACAACTTTTGAACAACTATGGTACAACTCTGGCACAATTATGGCATAACTCTGGCACAACAGGCACAACTCTGGTACAACTCTGGCACAAGTCTGGCACATGTCTGGCACATCTCTGGCATAACTCTGGCACAACTCTGGCACAACACTGACACAATTCTGGCAGAACTCTTGCACAACCCTGGAACAACTCTGGCACAACCCCAGCACAACCCGGGCACAAATCTGGCACAGCTCTGGCACAAACGTGGCACAAACCTGGCATAACCCTTGCTCAACTGTGGAACATCTCTGGCACAACTCTACAACAACTCTGATAAAACTCTGGCACAACTCTGGCACAACTCTGGTCCAACCCTGGCACAACTATGGCACAACTATAGAATAACTCTGGCACAACTCTGGCATAACTCAGGCACAACTCTGGGACAACTCTGGCACAACTCCGGCACAACGCTGGCAAAACTCTGGCACAATTCTGGCACAACTCTGACACAACTCTGGCATAACCCTGGCAAAACTCTGGCAAAACCATAGCACAACTCTGACACAGTTCTGGCACAACTCTGGCACAGCTCTGGCAGGACTCTGGCACAACTCTGGAACAACTCTGGTACAACCCTGGCACAACTATGGCACAACTATGGCACATTTCTGGCAAAATTCTGGCATGCCTCTGGCACAACTCGGGCACAACTCTGGCACAACTATTGCACAACTCTGGCACAACTCTGGCACAGCTCTGGCACAACTCTGGCACAACTCTGGCACAACTCTGGCACAACTCTGGCACAACTCTGGCACAACTCTTGCACAACTCTGGCACAACTAAGGCACAACTATGGCACATTTCTGGAACAATTCTGGCATACCTCTGGCACAACTCTGGCACAACACTTGCACAACTCTGGTACAACTCTGCCAAAACTCTGGCACAACTCTGGCACAACTCTGTCTTAAATCTGCTACAGCTCTGGCACAACTCTGCCACACCTCTGGCACAACTCTGGTACAACTCTGGCACAACTCTGGCACTACTCTGGCACAACCCTGGCACATCTATGGCACAACTCTGGCACGACTCCGGCACAACCCTGGCAAAACTCTGGCACGACTCTGGCACAGCCCTAGCACAACTCTGGCACAACTTTGGCACAACTCTGGCACAACTCTAGCACACCTCTGGCACAGCTCTGGCACAATTCGGGCACAACTCTGGCACAACTCTGGCACAACGCTGGCACAACTCTGGCACAACTCTGGCACTACTCTGGCACAACTCTGGCACAACTCTGGTACAACTCTGGCACAACTCTGGCATAACCCTGGCACAACTCTGGCACAACTATAGCACAACTCTGGCACAACTCTGGCACAACGCTGGCACAACTCTGGCACAACTCTGGCACTACTCTGGCACAACTCTGGCACAACTCTGGTACAACTCTGGCACAACTCTGGCATAACCCTGGCACAACTCTGGCACAACTATAGCACAACTCTGGCACAACTCTGGCACAACGCTGGCACAACTCTGGCACAACTCTGGCACTACTCTGGCACAACTCTGGCACAACTCTGGTACAACTCTGGCACAACTCTGGCATAACCCTGGCACAACTCTGGCACAACTATAGCACAACTCTGGCACAACTCTGGCACAACGCTGGCACAACTCTGGCACAACTCTGGCACTACTCTGGCACAACTCTGGCACAACTCTGGTACAACTCTGGCACAACTCTGGCATAACCCTGGCACAACTCTGGCACAACTATAGCACAACTCTGGCACAACTCTGGCACAACGCTGGCACAACTCTGGCACAACTCTGGCACTACTCTGGCACAACTCTGGCACAACTCTGGTACAACTCTGGCACAACTCTGGCATAACCCTGGCACAACTCTGGCACAACTATAGCACAACTCTGGCACAACTCTGGCACAACGCTGGCACAACTCTGGCACAACTCTGGCACTACTCTGGCACAACTCTGGCACAACTCTGGTACAACTCTGGCACAACTCTGGCATAACCCTGGCACAACTCTGGCACAACTATAGCACAACTCTGGCACAACTCTGGCACAACGCTGGCACAACTCTGGCACAACTCTGGCACTACTCTGGCACAACTCTGGCACAACTCTGGTACAACTCTGGCACAACTCTGGCATAACCCTGGCACAACTCTGGCACAACTATAGCACAACTCTGGCACAACTCTGGCACAACGCTGGCACAACTCTGGCACAACTCTGGCACTACTCTGGCACAACTCTGGCACAACTCTGGTACAACTCTGGCACAACTCTGGCATAACCCTGGCACAACTCTGGCACAACTATAGCACAACTCTGGCACAACTCTGGCACAACGCTGGCACAACTCTGGCACAACTCTGGCACTACTCTGGCACAACTCTGGCACAACTCTGGTACAACTCTGGCACAACTCTGGCATAACCCTGGCACAACTCTGGCACAACTATAGCACAACTCTGGCACAACTCTGGCACAACGCTGGCACAACTCTGGCACAACTCTGGCACTACTCTGGCACAACTCTGGCACAACTCTGGTACAACTCTGGCACAACTCTGGCATAACCCTGGCACAACTCTGGCACAACTATAGCACAACTCTGGCACAACTCTGGCACAACGCTGGCACAACTCTGGCACAACTCTGGCACTACTCTGGCACAACTCTGGCACAACTCTGGTACAACTCTGGCACAACTCTGGCATAACCCTGGCACAACTCTGGCACAACTATAGCACAACTCTGGCACAACTCTGGCACAACGCTGGCACAACTCTGGCACAACTCTGGCACTACTCTGGCACAACTCTGGCACAACTCTGGTACAACTCTGGCACAACTCTGGCATAACCCTGGCACAACTCTGGCACAACTATAGCACAACTCTGGCACAACTCTGGCACAACGCTGGCACAACTCTGGCACAACTCTGGCACTACTCTGGCACAACTCTGGCACAACTCTGGTACAACTCTGGCACAACTCTGGCATAACCCTGGCACAACTCTGGCACAACTATAGCACAACTCTGGCACAACTCTGGCACAACGCTGGCACAACTCTGGCACAACTCTGGCACTACTCTGGCACAACTCTGGCACAACTCTGGTACAACTCTGGCACAACTCTGGCATAACCCTGGCACAACTCTGGCACAACTATAGCACAACTCTGGCACAACTCTGGCACAACGCTGGCACAACTCTGGCACAACTCTGGCACTACTCTGGCACAACTCTGGCACAACTCTGGTACAACTCTGGCACAACTCTGGCATAACCCTGGCACAACTCTGGCACAACTATAGCACAACTCTGGCACAACTCTGGCACAACGCTGGCACAACTCTGGCACAACTCTGGCACTACTCTGGCACAACTCTGGCACAACTCTGGTACAACTCTGGCACAACTCTGGCATAACCCTGGCACAACTCTGGCACAACTATAGCACAACTCTGGCACAACTCTGGCACAACGCTGGCACAACTCTGGCACAACTCTGGCACTACTCTGGCACAACTCTGGCACAACTCTGGTACAACTCTGGCACAACTCTGGCATAACCCTGGCACAACTCTGGCACAACTATAGCACAACTCTGGCACAACTCTGGCACAACGCTGGCACAACTCTGGCACAACTCTGGCACTACTCTGGCACAACTCTGGCACAACTCTGGTACAACTCTGGCACAACTCTGGCATAACCCTGGCACAACTCTGGCACAACTATAGCACAACTCTGGCACAACTCTGGCACAACGCTGGCACAACTCTGGCACAACTCTGGCACTACTCTGGCACAACTCTGGCACAACTCTGGTACAACTCTGGCACAACTCTGGCATAACCCTGGCACAACTCTGGCACAACTATAGCACAACTCTGGCACAACTCTGGCACAACTTTGGCACAACTCTGGCACAACTCTGGCACAACTCTGGCACAACTACAGCACAACTCTGGAACAACTATGGCACAACTCTGGCACAACTATGGCATAACTCTGGCACAGCAGGCACAACTCTGGTACAATTCTTTCAATACTCTGGCATATGTCTGGCACATCTCTGGCATAACTCTGGCAAAACTCTGGCAGAACACTGTCCCAATTCTGGCACAACTCTTGCACAACCCTGGAACAACTCTGGCACAACCCTGGAACAATCCAGGCGAAAATCCGGCACAGCTCTGGCACAAACGTGGCACAAAAATGGCATAACCCTTGCACATCTGAGGAACATTTCTGGTACAACTCTGCCACAACACTGGCACGACTCTGGCACAAATCTGGCACAACTCTGGTCCAACCCTGGCACAACTACGGCAGAACTCTGGCAAAACTCTGTCACAACTTTGGCACAACTCTGGCACAACTCAAGCACAAGTCTGGCATAACTCTGGCACAACTCTGGCACAACACTGGCACAACACTGGCACAACTCTGGCACAACTCTGGCACAACTCTGGCACAACCCTTGCACAATCCTTGCACAACTCTTGCACAACTCTAGCACAACTCTGGCATAACTCTGGCGCAAGTCTGGCAAAACTCTGGCACAACTCTGCCACAACTCTGGCACAACTCCAGCACAACTCTTGCACAACTCTGGCACAACTCCAGAACAACTCTGGAACAACTCTGGTACAACTTTGGCACAACTCTGGCACAACTCCGGCAGAACTCTGGCACAACTCTGGCAAAACTCTGGTACAACTCTGGAAAAACTCTGGCACAACTCTGGCACAACTCTGGCACAAATCTGGCACGACTCTTGCGAAACTCTTGCACAACTCTAGCACAACTCTGGCACAACTCTGGCACAAATCGGGCACAACTCTCGCACAACTCTGGCACAAGTCTGGCACAACTCTGGCAATACTCTAGCAAAACTCTGGCACAACTCTGGGACAACTCTGGCACAACTCTGGGACAACTCTGGCACAACTCTGGGACAACTCTGGCACAACTCTGGGACAACTCTGGCACAACTCTGGGACAACTCTGGCACAACTCTGGGACAACTCTGGCACAACTCTGGGACAACTCTGGCACAACTCTGGGACAACTCTGGCACAACTCTGGGACAACTCTGGCACAACTCTGGGACAACTCTGGCACAACTCTGGGACAACTCTGGCACAACTCTGGGACAACTCTGGCACAACTCTGGGACAACTCTGGCACAACTCTGGGACAACTCTGGCACAACTCTGGGACAACTCTGGCACAACTCTGGGACAACTCTGGCACAACTCTGGGACAACTCTGGCACAACTCTGGTACAACTCTGGAAAAACTCTAGCACAACTCTGGCACAACTCTAGCACAACTCCGGCACAACTCCGGCACAACTCTGGCACAACTCTGGAACAACTCTGGTATCACTCTGGCACAACTCTGGCACAACTCTGGCATAACTCTGGCACAGCTCTGGCAAAACTCTGGTACAACTCTGGCACAACTCTGGCACAAATCTGGAACGACTCTTGAAAAAATCTTGCACAACTCTAGCACAACTCTGGAACAACACTGGCACAAATCTGGCACAACCTTGGCATGACTCTGGCACAAGTCAGGAACAACTCTGGACAACTCTGGCACAACTCTGGCACAACTCTGGCACAACTCTGGCACAACTCTGGCACAACTCTGGCACAACCCTGGCACAACTCTGGCACAACTCTGGCACAA